>JAVJIX010000105.1:2230000-2352500 GCA_036785185.1 Paratrypauchen microcephalus | reverse complement strand
ATGATAGTCTCATTTGCTTTTATGCTGCGTTCAGAATATGCCTGGACATTTGTGGTGTAAGCATAGAGCTACATCGTGAAACTCTAAAGATAATGAGATACAATGACTTTAAACAATTAGTTATAGTATCCAATGGGTGGTGAACATGTCGCTGTCTCATATTGTTATTATACGCTTAATTGTCCTTTATTACATGTATGTGGTGCATGTTTTCCCCTAGTCTGTGCTTGCTACTTTGTTTCTGAAGCAGGAGTGGTTTATAGTGCCCTTTTCACAGCATATTGTTCTGCTTCCACAAGTTTGTCAACAACCAATCAAATATCGTCAACTAACACTCTTGTAATGAACAGTTACAGTGCTGCATCTACTGATCGAGCTTGTGTCTCGTTTACCCATTTTCAGACATTTCTTCATATTTGTTTTGACAGGGGACTGGTTAATGCAACTCTCATTCCCGTCCATTGGAACCCTGGGGAGGGAATCTAAGTCACTTGTTTCTGGGCAAACCAAGCTAGTTTTTGCCTGCCATGGTGGGTGTATTTATTTAATATGAGACAATACATTTGAATTGTACATACATTTTTATTGAGAGGGAAGAGGGTTATAATTTGAGAGGCAAAATAAACTTCAAATCCGCTTCAGAAGCTTTTGCGATATGTATGTGGAATTCAGACTATGGAGCAGTTTTGCCAGTGAAATGAACAGAAAGTGTAAATGTGAAGCAGTTCAAAAATAGCCTGGGAATTCCCAGGCCGCTTCCGTTCGTTTCGAACTGGAAGGCGGCCTGGAAACTCGTCCAAGCGAGAGTCCCAGATTTAGGGCCCCAATCAAAGAGCGGGGGAGGGGTGGAAAGACGGTGACGCGTACTACATGACAAACGGAAGCTTGTAGTTTGAACTGACAACTGACATGATTGGCTATGGACTTACGTATACGCTCAATGATAGACATTCATAACGCCCAATAAACGGCCGTTGGCAATCGCTAACCACACCTCCGCTACGGGATTTTTCGAAGCGAGTTTCCAGACCCATATCTCACTTGTGATATGGTCAGGTTTTAACCAGACTAGTTCAAAAAGAATTACAAAAACATAGTCTTTATGAGATATGAAAGAGATGGCAAGATTAAGTCATGCAAAAGGGTAATAATATTGTATGAATATGTTTTAATATAAGAATAATATTTTTTTAAACGTGAATTTGTACATATCTTGATGAAATTATAAGGAAATGGGAAGCATCAAATTAAAAAAACAGTTTGGGAATAAATAACACTGGTCTACAAATTTTTGGACTTGATCTGCTTCCGAGATAAAAGTGGCTAAATCTCATTTATATTGATAAGATGAACTGAAAATCAATTGACAACTGTGCTGGTTAGCTAATGTATTCAAGATATTTAATGATAGTTTTACATCATAATCGCATCTGTTTATAAAGTAGATTTAGGCATTTTTGCTTAAAAATAATATTTATATTTTGAAAATATTTAAGTTGCACTTCTTTATCCATAAAGAAATAAACAAGAAATATCTTAAGACATCAGATGCACACAATTTCGAGGCATCTCTCTTATGTGAAATAAAAAAATATTTGATGTTAAAACTCTAGACATATTAAAATAATAATAAAAATTTTTAATGTATTGGAATGTGCTGACAGGCTTTCAGATAGAACTGGTTGCTTGTAGACACACTGTACCTTCTGATAAACTACCGTTTTTGCCTTATTTTGCATAAATTTCCTATTTTGACCCAAAACTATATCTTGGAAACTATAGCCAATCAGCACTTCTGACTTACTTTTTCTTTATTAGTGACCTAAACCAAGAAAAATGTCACTACTTTTGTTCCGGAAGCATTTTGCTTGTAGACCAGTGTAAGTTTCTTTTTCCACCCTCTCCTTTTCAAGCATTTATATATATATATATATATATATATATATATATATATATATATATATATATATATATATATATATTGTATATATGGATTATGAATCCTCATGATCAGTTTTTCTTTTGCTTTTGCTATGTCCTTATACTTTCTTTTCTTTGCTTGTTCGAAATAAACACCAACAAAATCGTCAATGATCTTCAACATTGCACTGAAAAATTCAAACTCCTGATTGCACAGCGTACCATTACATTGGTTCAGTTAATATTTCTACCTGCATCTCTTTATGGATCGAACTGGAGTTGTTGCCAGAGATAAACCCATAAACATTTAACACATTAGCCGAGCTGTGGCACTAGAAGAGGTTACGCTAATGTATTCTTTTAGTCATAGGGAGATTTAAACTGCTATTTACCAGTGTGTGCATGTGCAGACAATAATGTGGACAGACTGATTAAGGTATTGACTTAGATGTTTGATTTGGTTAATACTCACACGAGGGGCACCACTCTCCCCTGCAAATGACATGAACTCATTTTCAGTGAATAGCATACAAGTATCCTTCCATTTTACCTGTGAGTTAGAACAGAAACGAATTGATTTTTTTGGAGTTCTTAAAAGGCAGCATTTAAATTGTGGAATCATTGCAGAGTTTAGTAGAAAAGCCAGGGAGCGCAGGAGCCTCGGGCGACGATGGTGAAAAGGTCAGAGTGAAAGCATGAAGGATCGCAGTTGTATCTGTTCCAAGCAATTTCCTCCAAATGAGCACAGGGCTATTTAAAGGGAGGGACAGGACTGTGTAGATATCCTCAATGTACTTTAACTCCACATCTAATTTTACAAGTGTGAAACAGAGAAAGCTCATTACCAGGGCATTGCACCTTTAATCTGTAGAGTCTTTTTCAAATTATACCACAGTAAAGCACAGTTCACTTAATCCACTGACCTGCTGTGAACTGATTTGAAGCAGATTTAACAAAACAAGAGTTACTGTTATTGCTGAAAACATGATATTGCCTTGCCTAGGCAATAGCTCTTTGAGCCCTTGGGGACACTTAACACCCCTCACCCCCAGTGTCTCCGCGGACCGGCGTGTGAATGGGTGAGTGGTTCTTTGTTGTAAAGCACTTTGAATCCCTTGAAGGAGGAAAAGCACTGTATAAAAATGTGACCATTTACTCTTTGTGGTATCAAAATAGACTTTTAATTTAGATTCATATCAGGACATGGGATTCAAACCCATTGTCGAATCCCGCTCTCGACAGTGGGTTGAGCGGTCGGATCCACTGACCCACGGGTTGGTGGTGTGATCACAACTTCCAAGCTCCCATAGATGAGCGCTGCCCTTGTGTCCTTGGGCAAGACATTTAATCCCACCTCGTGCACACTGGAAGAGTCCCCATGACACAAAATACATCAAGGCCGGTTGCATCAAGCGAGGCTGTCCTCCCGTTGACCCACCACCTGTGGGGGGGGATCCATGGGGGCCGGTGCACTGTGATCTGGGCAGCGGACCTGGACCGCCCCCGCGACCCGAAAAATACGGAGAAAGCGGAAGAAAATGGAAAGGATCAGGACATGGCTGGTGAATCCTCTCCAGGCTCGGACTGATAATCTGTAGTACCAGGAAAGTGCCCGGTGGGCCGGTCCACCTCAGCCAAGATTTGGGCCGTTGCAGTGGCCACCAGTTTAGGAATGGACTGGCAATCTGTGCATTCTGGAAAAGTCCAGAACGGCCATACTAACAGCAGAGGGCTGTAATATGAGTCCAGTCCATCCCTGACCCTCTCCATTTTTTCTATCATTCTAGTTATAAGATCAGCAAATAATATTGGAATCACTTTGTGATGTCATGTTGTAATACAGGAAGAGCTTCTCTGTGTTTTTAATCTCCATACACCTTCACTACAATCAATTGGATGATTTCAGCACTGGAATTGCCAATCTCCACTGAACAAAAAGTAAAATGTAGTTCATTTGAAGACTACCACTTCATGACATCTCAAGGTGGAACAGAGCATTTTGAGCATTGGAGACAGCCTAATAATTATAATAATAAGGATTACTCAAATATGTCTGAATGAAACAAAACACAACTGCAGGTGTGTTTGAGATAACACCAATGTAACATGGATTAAAGCTCACAAGAGTCAATTTTGTGTAATATAGGACCTTCAAGGCCCAAGTCCATATACAGGGCTGTACTTAGATTCCAAGCTGAGATGAGATAATTTAATTCCATTATTCAATGATTCTTCAGCAAAACAGGCTATACAACTATGAAGATTATACCATTATAGAATCATTATTATAATAAACCCTACTTTTATGCTTGAGAACTACTACCATTTTCAAAATCCTGGAGAGAGTGACTAAACATTCCTTATAGAAATAGCTACAAAAGAGGGACAAATCAGAAAGTGCTTCCTGCTGTATTTGTGAGTCACAGCTGGAAGCGAGTTTGTTCTGAAGAGCAAAGAGCTGCACCTCTTTCAATGAGTCAAATCCACAGTTTTTTTGTTTTTTTGTCTTCTTTGTGACAGCTGGCCTTGCTCTTCTTCCTTCCACTCACACATGACAGCGTTTCATCAACAATCTTCCTCGACATTTTTGCCCACAGAGTAGCATTCTCCTCACACTCGTAGAGCCTATAATATTCTATTAAACGCACTAATTTAAACATACACATAACACACACTGCTCTTATCATTGTGCAGTACTGAGTAGCTTTGCAAAACAGTAGGAAGCCATTTTGAAGAGCTACTTAATAAT
This sequence comes from Paratrypauchen microcephalus, assembly GCA_036785185.1. NCBI lineage: Eukaryota > Metazoa > Chordata > Actinopteri > Gobiiformes > Gobiidae > Paratrypauchen > Paratrypauchen microcephalus. The sequence continues at coordinate 2,347,831 of JAVJIX010000105.1, read as the reverse complement.
TTCCTTCGACAACCGTGAAATTCCTTCTTTTTCTCGTCTTTGCTTTGGTTCGCCCGGGTCTGGCACTAAAATTCCTCTGCACGCTGTGTTTTTATGTTTGATTACACATTCACTTTTATTGCATTGAGCCTTCTGATTCATTTGTTCACCGTCTGGAGTAAGCCCTCTTGGATATTTGCATAAAGATTAATTAGGCAGATGCAGTGTTAGCTTGTTTGCTAAATAATACTTGCTAATTAGACATGTTTGGTGAACATCTGCTCCGCTGTATTGGACCTGTTCAGAGTGTACGCTCGAGGTTCAGCTCTCGTTTACTTATATGAAACAGCCTCTTTAATTACTGCTCCACTTTTACCACAGGTTTTACTTGCCAATTCAATTTTAAATAAAGAAATGTGATCAAAAGTTACAATTTGTTTCAGACCAGTCAGCCACAACATAGCTATACCAGGTCCAAGTTAATACTGAGATTAAGGCTGCGTCCCATTTCTCTGTCTTACCCCTTCCCCTACCCCATTATCTACGTCTTTGTCTTGCCCCTTGATACTGAGCTGAGAGGGCTCGGGGTACGAATGTTCCCCTAAGAAATGGGACACCACTCGATTACCGTTTGCCGGTATTGAACTGAGTGTATCAAACATAAAGTCACAGGTGGTGCTGACATTTTTCTTTTGTATAAGTGAGCTGCAGGGACGAGTCAGGTGTTGTATCATATCAAGTCCAACAGTGCATTGCCTACGGCTTATATATCAATAAATCATTTCATATTTTCCTGTGGTTGGGCTTCATAGAGTGGCGTTTGTTGATGTAAGCGCGATACTATCAGTGGCTTCCTGGAGAGCGTTGCCGTGGGACACATTGTTGCGTGTACATGTAGAATACGTTAGATTACATAGTCAAAACACACTATCTCCCTCTTCATCTCAAATCCTCTGTCTCCTTTTCCTCACGTTTTTATCCCTCCTTCTGCTCCTGTCCCTCAGGCTCCATGGTCCCAGTCCACTTTATATCAGGGATGTCTTTGGGTTTTTGTGCCCTTGGTTTTGCCTCTCAGGCTTTCATCTCCTCCATGCTTATAATCCTGTTTGTCTCCTCTCCTGCTTCATGGGATTCTCACCTTCAACCTCTACCTGCACAGGCAATCCTTAGATACTTGAGAGATGGAGGTGGAAATTGGTAGTGTCCTTAGGCTTATTGTAAAATGATTCCAGGTTTACATAATATGCCTCCCATATAAAGGCAGTATTTTTTAACAATGTTCAGGCAAATAATCACATTCCATACATTCCACACAATGAGTCAATGGGTCAAGTCAACAAATTATTTTACAATTTATATATTCAAATGTATAAAAATGTATAAAAAAAAACAAACAAAAAAAACAAATATATATATATATATATATATATATACTCTTCTAAAATCCACTTTTAAATATTCCAGTCAACTGTCAGTGGTATTATAACAAAGTGGAAGCGATTGGGAATGACAGCAACTCAGTAGGCCACATAAACTGGCAGAATGGGGTTAGCGCAGAGGTCGCCAACTTTCTGCAGAGTCAATCGCTGCAGACCTCCAAACTTCATGTGGCCTTCAGATTAGCTCAAGAACAGTGTGTAGGGAGCTTCATGGAATGGGTTTCCATGGCCGAGCAGCCTCATTCAAGTCATACATCACCAAGTACAGTGCAAAGCGTCAGATGCAGTGGTATAAAGCACACCTCCACTGGACTCTAGAGCAGTGGACACACGTTCTCTGGAGTTACCAATTGCGCTTCTCCATCTGGCAATCTGATTGACGAGTCTGGGTTTGGTGGTTGCCAGGAGAATGGTACTTGTCTGACTGCATTGTGCCAAGTTTAAAGTTTGGTGGAGGAGGGATTATGGTGTGGGGTTATTTTTATTCAGGAGCTGGGCTTGGCCCCTTAGTTCCAGGGAAAGAAACTCTGAATGCTTCAAAAGATCAAGAGATTTTGGACAATTCCAATTAGAGCGGAGACTGAGAGCCAGGCCTTCGTCCTTCTCGTCTGTCTGACCAGAAAGTGCTGATTTGGTTGGAATTATAGCAGGTGATCTGATGTGTCTGTTAAACAAGTCCCCCTCAAATAACATTAGGCCTGCAGTCAAAGATAGCTAGCAATAGCCATTAGTTTTTCAGTTGGCATTCTCACCTAAAAAGGACCATAAGCACTTGTATTCATCACAGGTTCCTGAAAATAGATATAGAAACGATATTTTTGAACTACAAAAAATGTTTTCAATTCTCAATGATTTGAGTGTAATAAATAGAACAGTTCATCATCCAACATCTGCTTTGTCCATCCATTATCTGGTTTGTCCATGCTTATGTGTGACAATAGACCCTTTTTCTGTTAGTAAACAAAGATCCAATCCAACTTCCAATCCAACTTTATTTCTATAGCACATTTTATATAGGCGCGGTTGCACGCGCAGCCGGGCAACAGAAGCATGGCAGAACTCCGCAACTCGTCAATCTATGCAAAGGGACTTTCGTCAAAAGATCGCAAATTTTACCTCAACAAGCTGACTTTGGCAAATGGTGTCCGACTGCCAGATCCTAATGCGATCAGTGAGTGGGTGGATGATGTTAGCAAGTGGCCTAATATACAGTGGCTAGATATTTATGCTTATTTAATAAAGAAACCCAGTGTGTACACGAGGGACAAATTACGAGCCTATAAGTCACTGGACGCCTACGAATATGTTGTCTGTGGTCATGTACAGGACGTGAAATACCATGACATAGATTTAGAGTTTTGTGTGCTAAAATCCAAAGTTCTTCCTAGTCAAAGGCAAGGACACAAGACATAGCTATGTAGGAAATGTCTGAGTTGAGCCGTTATGCTATGTTACTATGTTATGTTACTGTTATTTGCCTTACCCATCATTAAATCATATCCCCAATGCTGATTATTATAGATAAATCGTGTCATTGTCTAATGGTAACAACATGTATGGAAAAGGATGTTAACATCACACCTCTGGCCCTGACCTGTCTGCCCTATTGTTTCTTTTGTCTGTTTTGACTTTGGTTTGAGAATGGAATTATAAATGGGAGACAAGTTATGTCTGACTCCCCCATTTCTGTTTAAAGAAGGATCCTTCAAAACAGACAAAAGAAACAATAGGGCAGACAGGTCAGGGCCAGAGGTGTGGGGACGGTCGTTAGGGTTGAATAGGTATGCTAAACTAGACGCCAGAGAAATTCAAAAAACAAAAGAGAATCGCAAAACAAATTAGTTGAGATAGTTTCAGAAGAATTCAGGGTAGTGAGCTCCTCCCTGCAGCTAGATATAAGCAGTGTCTAACCAGCACTCGAACCAGAACTGACGAAGCCTCTCGGATGAGCGGCGAAACGTTTTCGACCAAACAAACTTTGTCCAGTTGACAAATTGAACTTCTCCTTTTATCATTAAGACTTCTTCCCATAACCCTTTAAGATATGTTTACTTCTGTAAAGAAATGATATTAATATGTCTACACGTGCATGTATACGTGTAATGTATTATGTACTGTATATTGACTTTGTGACATACTCAGTAAAAATTCATTCATTCATTACAAATAAATTAGATATTGTACAGTTTAATTCAAGTCATTACATTTTAAGTACTCTACAGCGGTGTAGGAAAATATAGATTTTTGCAGCTCCTCTTTTATCTTTAAATTTTCAGCTCGTAGTGCGTCACACTCCTGTCGCAGGTTGACATAGTCTGCCTGAAGTTGACTGTGTCTCAGGTTCACATCATCATACACCGTCTTTGGAACTGGGAGATCCTCTTCAGCTTTAAGATAGAAAAGTGAATAAATTAGCATGTGGTGCAACCAGTGCAGACAAGTTTAAGTTGTAAGTGCATTCCAGGTAGTTATATGATTTAAGCAAAGAAAGAACACTCTTGGGTTTTCAAGAATTTCATCTTACAATCAATAAGTTGATTGCAAGATGAAATATATTCATACCGGGACAATGATCCAGGCTGCATTCTTGTTCTTGTTCTTGGTTTAAAACAGAGGTCTTCAACAGGGGGGTCGCGACCCCTAGGGGGGTCACGGAGGTACTGACCTCTTTTGATTTAACTTTAAAATAATAGTATATTTTACACTATATTTTATAGTGTAAAATACAGTATTAACCTGTGTATTATTTCCTTGTATTGGATGTACCATAACAGAGTACCAATGTTTATACATGACACTAAGCTCAATTTAATATAAACTAAGCACAATTCTATGCCGTATATATAGTAGGGGGTCCCTGGCCCAGTTCGCCATCTGTTTGGGGCTCCCTGGCCTGAAAAACGTTGAAGACCCCTGGTTTAGAAGAAACAGAATTTGCTGAAGTGTTAGCTCTGTCTGCTTACTTCATTTTCCTATGGTACCTAACAAAAAAATATCAGAAATTAACAGCACTCGTTAACAACATTGTCTGTTAACAAACATTAAAGTGCAACACAGGACAACATTTATATGCACAAGCATATTCATACCTAACCACTAAAATAACCATAAATAAATAAATGAACAGTACACTACAGAAGAGTCAAGTCAGAGTGCTAAGATAGCACTAAGATGCTTAGATAGTATCAGTAATAAAAGCAGATGTGTAGTGCTTATGCAAGAGACAACAAACTAAAAGGGAAAAAAAATGAGAGGGGGGGTAACTTTAATTACTCTTAACCTGCCCATCTTTGAATGAGCATTCTGGCTTGGTTTTGTGTAGTAGGCACGAAACTACTAGGGTCCAATGATTCCTCACCTGCAAATGTACATAAGTTTATTTACTAGCCTAGCCTACTAGCTGCTAACCAAGCCTAACACCAGCTTATCAAAATTCAGCTACATTTCATTATTATTTTACATCATACAGACACTCACTAATGTAAACAGGGCTTTCAGAATTAGAAGGTACTTTGTTAAAATGGAAATGCTTTTATAACAAAAAGTCCATATTATCATTCAATAATTCAGTAATGCACAGGATAATATGTTATCACACACAGTCTTGGTTTAGTCCTAGTTTAGTCCTGGTTTAGACCTGGTTTAGACCTGGTTTAGTTTTGGTTTAGTCCCGGTTTAGTCCTGGCTTAGACCCGGTTTAGATCTGGTTTAGTCTTGGCTTAGTCCTGGTTTAGACCTGGTTTAGACCTGGTTTAGTCCTGGTTTAGTGCTGGTTTAGACCCGGTTTAGATCTGGTTTAGTCTTGGCTTAGTCCCGGTTTAGACCTGGTTTAGACCTGGTTTAGACCTGGTTTAGTCCTGGTTTAGTGCCGGGTTAGTCCCGGTTTAGTCCTGTTTTAGACCTGGTTTAGTCCTGGTTTAGTCCTGGTTTAGACCTGGTTTAGTCTTGGTTTAGTCCTGGTTTAGTCCCAGTTTAATCCTGGTTTAGACCCGGTTTAGTCCTGGTTTAGTCTTGGCTTAGTCCTGGTTTAGACCTGGTTTAGCCCTGGTTTAGTTCTGGTTTAGTCCTGGTTTTGTCCTGGTTTAGACCTGGTTTAGTCCTGGTTTAGACCTGGTTTAGTCCTAGCTTAGTCCTGGTTTAGACCTGGTTTAGTCCTGGCTTAGTCTTGGTTTAGACCTGGTTTAGTTTTGGTTTAGTCCTGGTTTAGACCCGGTTTAGATCTGGTTTAGTCTTGGCTTAGTCCTGGTTTGGTCCTGGTTTAGACCTGGTTCAGTCCTGGTTTAGTGCCGTGTTAGTCCTGGTTTAGTCCTGGTTTAGACCTGGTTTAGTCCTGGTTTAGACCTGGTTTAGTCTTGATTTAGCCTTGGTTTAGACCTGGTTTAGTCTTGGTTTAGTCCTGGTTTAGTCCCAGTTTAATCCTGGTTTAGACCCAGTTTAGTCCTGGTTTAGTCTTGGCTTAGTCCTGGTTTAGACCTGGTTTAGACCTGGTTTAGTCCTGGTTTAGTCCTGGCTTAGTCCTGGTTTAGACCTGGTTTAGTCGTGTTTTAGTCCTGGCTTAGTCTTGGCTTAGACCTGGTTTAGTTTTGGTTTAGTCCCGGTTTAGTCCTGGTTTAGACCCGGTTTAGATCTGGTTTAGTCTTGGCTTAGTCTTGGTTTAGACCTGGTTTAGTCCTGGTTTAGACCTGGATTAGTCCTGGTTTAGTGCCGGGTTAGTCCCGGTTTAGTCCTGGTTTAGACCTGGTTTAGTCCTGGTTTAGTCCTGGTTTAGTCCCAGTTTAATCCTCGTTTAGACCCGGTTTAGTCCTGGTTTAGTCTTGGCTTAGTCCTGGTTTAGACCTGGTTTAGCCCTGGTTTAGTTCTGGTTTAGTCCTGGTTTTGTCCTGGTTTAGACCTGGTTTAGTCCTAGCTTAGTCCTGGTTTAGACCTGGTTTAGTCCTGGCTTAGTCTTGGTTTAGACCTGGTTTAGTTTTGGTTTAGTCCTGGTTTAGACCCGGTTTAGATCTGGTTTAGTCTTGGCTTAGTCCTGGTTTAGTCCTGGTTTAGACCTGGTTCAGTCCTGGTTTAGTGCCGTGTTAGTCCTGGTTTAGTCCTGGTTTAGACCTGGTTTAGTCCTGGTTTAGACCTGGTTTAGTCTTGATTTAGCCTTGGTTTAGACCTGGTTTAGTCTTGGTTTAGTCCTGGTTTAGTCCCAGTTTAATCCTGGTTTAGACCCAGTTTAGTCCTGGTTTAGTCTTGGCTTAGTCCTGGTTTAGACCTGGTTTAGACCTGGTTTAGTCCTGGTTTAGTCCTGGCTTAGTCCTGGTTTAGACCTGGTTTAGTCGTGTTTTAGTCCTGGCTTAGTCTTGGCTTAGACCTGGTTTAGTTTTGGTTTAGTCCCGGTTTAGTCCTGGTTTAGACCCGGTTTAGATCTGGTTTAGTCTTGGCTTAGTCTTGGTTTAGACCTGGTTTAGTCCTGGTTTAGACCTGGATTAGTCCTGGTTTAGTGCCGGGTTAGTCCCGGTTTAGTCCTGGTTTAGACCTGGTTTAGTCCTGGTTTAGTCCTGGTTTAGTCCCAGTTTAATCCTCGTTTAGACCCGGTTTAGTCCTGGTTTAGTCTTGGCTTAGTCCTGGTTTAGACCTGGTTTAGACCTGGTTTAGTCTTGGTTTAGTCCTGGTTTAGTGCCAAAATAGATGCAGAAATAATCTGATAATATGACTCACCCATAAGAACGCGGTCACTCCCGATAGTTTGCGTATCCTTGTATGCACGTATCACGGTCTTTAATAATCCGGAGCTCCGGAGAAAAGGACATATCCCGAACTTATCCCGTGTCCCGAGGCGAGAGTTCCTTCTTACGTAGCATTAACGTAGCAAGTTAAGGACTCTTATTCTCATGGAAATGCCGCGTAAATATCACGCGGCTCGCTCACAGCTGATCGGCGAACAGGCGCAAACACAAAAGCGGTAATTGTCATGATTGGCGGGAGCGCGATCGGTGCGTGCAGTTCGGCCTATGATTGGCTCTTGGCACTGGCCATTTTGACTTAAAGACGGCGAATTTCGCCAAAAGGTGAGGGATTTTCATGCCTGATTGATAAAATGCCACAAGGGATGGAAAAAGGGATGACTGTTTTAGAAGAGGGATGATTGTGACTATTTTTTCCCACAGGGGGGATGCCCCCCCCCCCCCCCCCCCTTGCATTAACTTACGTTGAATTGCGTGTGTCACACTCTCAAAGCGTGAGACTTGAGAGCCCTGCAAGAACCAGACATTTTGCAGAAAATGGAAGCTGGACTGTGTTGGAAAAGTTCGTGTCTCTATCTGAATGAGTGGAATAATGACACTTCTGTTGCCAAATGCGCGCGCAGCTTTTTTGTCACTGCCCGCGTAAAAGGGTCTATAAGTCCTTAGGCTTCTTTTCAACAAATGCTTTACATTATCGAGTGTGCCATTTATAATCCAGACTGATTAGCATGTCACTGCCTGTGTTAATCTCCCACTGCCTTGTGTTCTTTTCCATACATGTTCTATTTAAACATGACTAAGTGATAATACAGATGTATGTGTAGTACCGATACATAATGTTTCCAAAAGCACGCTGAAATTCTACCATTATTTCAACAGAAACAAACCCAAACAGTCCACACAAGAACGACAGGCCTCTGCACTGCAACCTGTAATCAAAGTGAATGTGTGTGTGTCTGGGTGTGTGTTGGCGAAGATAAATGCCCCCTTCGGAAATTCAACGCCAAATAATCAAGATTGACACTGGCACACAGCACTGGGAGCTGAACGTGTGGCGGATTGTTTGTGCTATTTTTGTGGGCAGGATCTAATCAAATCTGCTCATGCTGATTATAATAATCGTGAGGTTTATAATGACATTTCTGTCTCCCTTCCTTTTGCAGTTCAAAACTTTAGCTCGCTCTGGAATGCTTGTTAACTTTTGTTGTATGTGGCGCTAATTTACAATTCTGTGCTTTAATAGAATGAATCATTACACTTTTAATAGCTTTAATGAAGTCTTAATTTATGATGAATTTATAATAAATAATACATTATTTTAAAATTATTCAGGCTTGGCAACTATTTCAAGGCACTGTTCCAGATTTTTACTGTGTTAAAAGTAACACATCAGCCAGCTCCATCTCAAAATTATTAATTAATAATTAAAGGGCTCAGGGCTATTTTCTGATCTATGATATAATGTTGCTTACCTGGAGTTTTGTTTCATTCACACATGTTTAACACACAAACCCTGCATATTTAGGCTGAGCTCTTCTATCAAACAGAAAACAGTCTGTTGTGATGTCATGTGCTCCACTTTGTTTTTAACCTCCATACATCTTCACTAGAATCATTTGGATGAGTTCAGCCCTGGAAATGACAATCTCTACAGAAGTGGGATAAAAAGCCAGCTTTTAACTTAAACTTGAAAAACTCCTGCTTCATGACATCACAACGTGGAACAGAGCATTTTGAGCTTTAGAGATGTAGACAGACTAATAATAAAGGATTATTGAAACGTGTGAATGAAACAAAACACAACTCTAGATATGTTTTTGATGAGGTAACATTAAAATGGCTTAAAGCTCTCAAGAGTCAATTTTGATCAATTCAGATCTTGTCATTAACACACTGTAATAAAATGACTGTATTTCCTCTTTCTTCAGGACACAGAGGTGGTGAACACAGCCATCCTCACCGGGCGTCGAGTGTCAGTGCCCATCAAACTGGTTACCGTGGAAACAGATGGACAGGTGCGGGAGGTAGATGACCTAGTCACCTGCAGCTCTACAGATGTGGATGTGGTTAAGGTATGTGCAATGTTCAAATACAACTCAAGACCTTGCCATGTTTGCCCCCAGCTAACAGTTGTGTAGATTGTGTAAGATATTCTTTGGCAACCTTATTGTGATACCAAGTCAAACAAGACGTATTTGACTAGTTATTTAAAAGTGTAATCTGCAACTTTTACAAAAAAGGTCTGAAATGTTATCCCATAGTACACATTTACTGTGTATTGCACATACATTTATTACTCAAGAAAATACAGTACCTTGAAAAACATGCATTCTTACAGTGAGCAGGGCCAGCTCCTTAGAAATGACCTGTATATTGGTCAGGTGGTGGTCCCTGCTTCCATGGAGATATCCAAGGTTATTACTATACTATGAAACAATCGATGTGAAGCAATAACATCTCCATGGAGACAAGCAGGTGACAGAACCTTGACCAGAAAAAATATGTAGTTAAGTCTTGGCAAAAGGAGAAATGTTTTTTTTGTTTTGTTTTTTTTAAATAGTGAAAACACCGATTATGGCCCTAAATGGCTATGCTAACACGACCCCTCACACTCCACTCCCACTACATATTGAATAGGGTTACCTAACTAACAGAAACTGTAAACAAATAGGTGTGGTAGTTTGAGTAATTTCATTGTAGTTAGCTCCTCCCTTCAGGCAGATATAAGGCAGTGTCCACCAGCGTCTGAGCAGAACTGAAGAAGCAGCTTGGATGAGCTGCGAAACGTATTCGACCAAATAAACTTTTGTCCAGTTGACAAATTGAATTTCTCATTTTGCCGTGGATTCTACCTGGACGACTGAGGGATTCTACACGTAGTTAAGTCTTCTAACTGCAAAATGACCACAAGTCTTTAAGGGCTCATATTACACTATTTCCTAATCTATGTTATAAAGTAGTTTCCTCATCAAAAACATACATGGACCTGGCTTTATTTCATTCACACGTGTTTAACACAAACCCTGCATATTTAGGCTGTGTTTTTCTCTGTGTGATGTTATATGGGAATACAGGAAGTGCTCTACTGTGTTTTTAAACCCCATATACCTTGATTCACATCATATGGATAATTGCAGCCCTATCAATCTCTACTAAACAAGTGTAAATGGTAGCTGTTAATTTGAAAAATTCCATCACAAGGTGGAATACAACATTTTGTGTGCTGGGAAAAACATGTGTGAATGAAACAAAACACAACTCCAGGTATGTTTTTGAGGAGGTAACAATATTATAACATGGCCTAATGCTCACAAGAGTCAATTTTGCATAATATAGGATCTTTAGAATAGAGTAGCATGTGTCTGTAGAGTATGTTCTTTATCAATTTGAGTGGTAGTAGTAGTAGTAGTCATGTTTTAAGATTCCAGACTTTGCTCCACTATTGATAGGGGTTATTTAGAACCCTTGAGGGAGTGAGGGTGCCCTGTTGAGACTTGAGGAACTAAACTGAGGGCACTTTACACAGTGGGGCGCACATCCTGAATCATCATTATAATCACGCATCCTGGAGGATTTGTGTTGTTTTCTAATTCGTTTTGTGCAACACTGCATAATGAGGCACTTATCACAGTGTGAAAGCCTTACTCTGCTCACAGTTTTTATATTGCTCTTTTCAAGTTGTCACAAAATATAAATTTGGTGTCTTAAAATACAGTAGATACTTTTTTTTTTTTAATGCTTTCCTGACTTCAGTTTGGAATAATAGTTCAAACATTGGCATCCCCTTGTGTGTTGTGTATCTTGAATACTATATTGTGGCTGGCCTACAATATAGTATGAGAGATTTCTTATACATGAATTGGCAAATTTGATTTCCATAGTTTGAATGAATGATTGAATGATTGTCATTTGAGTTCATGTCAGCCCAGCAGTATTAGACACGCTGGACAAGACTTGTGTTCCCAGTGCTCAGCCTTAGTTGGTGAACTTGTGCCCTTTATCACGGAGAGATCTCATCAGGGGCTGGGCTTTTTTAGTACTCTACCTGCTTGTCCAGATCTTGTCCATAGTGTCATTGACTATACCACTATGTGACCGCAGACTACCGAACGAGAACAAGCTGTCTGCAACCCTCTTAGTATCCCCACTATAGTAGTAGTTTAGTTTAGCAGAATGCACCTTATTTTGAATCAGCTGTCTCCTATGTTGTTTGTGCAGTAGTAATGTTCTGTCGGTCTCTCTTTCACAATAAGGTTCTTTCTGTTTCTCTAAGTTGGAGACCTTTTATTTTGTTAAAACAACAGGATGTGTGACTTCTTAAACCGTGGAGGAGTTTCGGATTAGTATTGCTGTAGGTTTCATGGATAACTATTGACAAATTCAGGAGAAGTAATGAAACTGCATTTATGCTCATGGATTATAATAAAAGAAAATGGTGAAAAGAAAATGGTGAGCTCACAAAGACTGCAGTGCTTTATTGCTGCTGTCGCCACATGCTCCTCTGTACCTTGCTTCTGCCCAGCCCCAAAAGGAGGACTGGGCTTTACAGGCTGTACATCTTAGTACAAAATAAAGCCTCACTAATATCACAGTATATAATAATTCACAGGTTTTACAGAAGTTTAAAATGTTTAGAGTGGGATAAATGTACAACGCCAAAGTGCATTCATATTGAAATCATGCTCACTCTAGTGACTCTACACATCGCACTCATTTATATGGTTCAATGTGTTTTCATGTAAAATACATTGACCTTATGCAGATCATAACTCCTCCTCTAGTCTCCGCTCACCTCTCCCACAGACTGTCCTCCACCACAGCAGCGAGTGGATACATGCTCGCACACACACACACACATAACGCACACTGCGTGTCTCACCCTTGTTTACTATAGCTGTTTACTTGGCACTCTGTCTCAATCTGACTTCTCTGCGTGGACTCACACTCTGTCAGTTTAGACATAAGAGGAACTCGGGACCAGAGGAGTTTAGGTCTGAGCGTTTGCGCTCAACCCAGGCAATGTCAGTCCCACCAGCTGCAGGTCTTTACTACAGACAAAGCTGACACCTCAAAACACAAAATGGGCCTAGAGACATCTATGATGACAGCTGATCACATAGGTAGAGGTAGGGCTATTATTTTAGATATAAATTACTACTTGTATTCATTCCAACTTTTTGTTTTCACTTTAACAGCACTAACTGCTTACTATACTGCACATATATCATACAGTGATGTTGAGTAGCAGCGCTGGCTACATGAAAGTGATGCTGAGAAGTGCTAATAAGGTTCTAGTGGAAAACCCAAACTGCTCTTAGCTTTTGTAAACATGTATGCATTTCACTTTTAAACACTTTATCACAACATCACTGAGTAACCTTTGGACCAGACAGTTTTAGAGCCCAAATTCCCACTGATTGCAGTACTAATTAATGAATGTGAAATGCCTTTGGAAAGAAGCACATGCCACAGACCGGAGATTGATTCCAGTGCGCTGTGTTCCTTTTGCCCTCGAGGCCCCAAATGAAATGCACCCTCGCTGTGACAGTTTCAATATGAAGCCAATTTCCTGGTACAAGGCAACAAGAGTGCTGCTGTTTAAGTCCGATCAATAACAACATAGAGAATAGAAAGAACTCATTCAAATAAATGTAGCACCGCACCTCAATTATGTGAACATGGAGCTGTGTCTTTTAAGGGTTCTCACCGTAAAAAGTGAAAGTGGTAGGAGGAGAACGCACTAAAATCTATATATTTGTCTCATGAATAATTATTTACATCTCATTACCTTTTCATAATTTTAATTCAGTACATTTTTGTAGAGCCCAAAATCACAACAGCAATCGTCTCACAGGGCTAACAAGATTGTTGATTACCACCAACAGAAAGTTAGAAAATCAATGAGTGAAACAATCATTGGTCAATAATAGACAAGCAGATCAACCTATCTATTGTATGCTATATCTTTATGTCTGGGACTGCGGATGGAAATTAGCACTGTGCTAAATCCGGCATATTTACGTCGGTTTCTGTGATTCTGTGGGTGGCAGTAGCTCAGTTGGTAGAGCGTTTGTCCCCTGATCCAAAGGTTGGCGGTTCAAATCCCGCTCTTGACATAAGAAACATCAGTGGTTGAGCGGTCAGATCCACTGACCCACAGGTTGGTTGGTACGATTCCAGCTCCCACAGATGAATGCTGCCGTTGTGTCCTTGGGCAAGACACTTAACCCACCTCGCCCCCAGTGTCTGCGTACACTGGTGTGTGAATGTGTGTGAATGGGTGAGTGGTTCCTTGTTGTAAAGTGCTTTGGGTGCCTTGAAGGTGGAAAAGTGCTATATAAAGATATGACCATCTTATACAAATTGTGCGTTCATTAATATGCATTGGCCCTTCCAAATAAATGAATTTTAAAAAATAAAAAATCACACCCAGAGCATCTAATGTTCTTACACTCCTTAGACTAGAAATCTAGTCTTGCTATTATATGTCCTTGCTATTAGAAGAAGAAGAAGAAGAAGAAGAAGAAGAAGAAGAAGAAGAAGAAGAAGAAGAAGAAGAAGAAGAAGAAGAAGAAGAAGAAGAAGAAGAAGAAGAAGAAGAAGAAGAAGAAGAAGAAGAAGAAGAAGTGACTTTATTGATCTCACACTGGAGAAATTCTTCTCTGCATTTTAACCCATCCTATATATATATATACATATATTAGGAGCAGTGGGCAGCACACACATTAGGGCGCCCGGGGACCATCTCCATGATCTTCTTGCTTCAGTTTGGTCAGGACCTAAGCTGGAGGTACCTATGGTGCATGTTTTGGGTTGATGGGGGAAGCCGGAGTGCCCGGAGAAAACCCATCCAGACACGGGGAGAACATGCAAACTCCACACAGAAAGGCCCAGGCGACCCGGGGATCGAACCCAGACCATGCATGCAAACTCCACACAGAACACACACAGAAAGGCCTGGGCGACCCGGGGATCGAACCCGGAACCTTCTTGCTGTGAAGCAAGAGCTGTGAAGCAAGAGCGCTAACCACTCAGCTACCGTGCATTTTGCACCTTCCACCAATTCCTGAAAAATGTTTATTACTGGTTCTTATGAAATTACAAGGTCCAAAAACATCTATGTTATAAAAGCCTCTTTCACTCACAAGATTCCTGGGGATAATTATGAAACAAAAATTCAAAATTGACCATGCTAAACCCATAATATCTGACTTAATATACCATTTCATAACCGTAGCTAATTTATTTATCAAACTGTATTTTATTTTATTCTGTCAATGTTTCTGTCAAATTTCTGTCAATTGAAAATGTGTTAATCCCTTAAACGTGTCACATTGTGTTCTCACTTTTGGCAGTGATGTACAGAATGTGTCAATGACTGCAGCAGTGAGTTGCTAATGAGTCACTACAAAAGCAATGGTGTGTTATGGTTTTTGGCAGTGTCTCCTCTCCTGTCTGCCAAAGCCCTTATTATAAGATGTTTGACTAAACTCAATATACTACGACCAAAATGTCTAACTCTTGTCTTCACCTTAATTCAACCCTTACTTTGACCTTACAGCCAAACTTTCACTGCAACATAAGTTATTTGTATTTCAGTTTTTCTGTAACCGAAACTAAATTTATTCCCCTATAAGATAATAAATATTATCCGAACATCCACGGGATACACACAGCTCTTGAGCATAGACAGCTGTTTGGCGATGGCACCCATGGGAGACACTGCAGGTAGCTCTAGCTGTCACTGAGTCACTATTACAGCTGTAAAGTAGAATCTCGGGAGCCGACGCAGCACATGTACCAGACTATTACGCTCCGACTTGAGCCTCAGCAGCAGCACTTTCCTCCGGATTTATCACTAATTCTTGTCTTTGTTAGACTGGGTTTGTCCTCACTTCAATACGTCAAACCTGAAGAACTTGATGCTAATGGTTGAAGTGCCTTCCAAATTCATGTGTTGGGGAACATGTAGAAGTTCTAACAAGTACTTTAAATCTTCTTTTACTACACAGGAAAACAACATAGCTTAAACGGATTAGCTAACAGACTCCTTTAGTCTGTCTCAAAGCTGGATATACACTCAACAAAAATATAAACGCAACACTTTTGTTTTTGCTCCCATTTTTCCTGAGATGGACCCAAAGATCCAAAATTCACTCCAGATACACAACACTACCATTTCTCTCAAACATTGTTCACAAATCTGTCCAAATGTGTGACAGCGAGCACCTCTGCCCCGCCGAGACAATCCACCCCACCTCACAGGTGCGCCACATCAAGATGCCGATCCGACATCATGACCAGTGCACAGGTGCACCCCAGACTGCCCACAATAAAAGGCCACCCCGAAATGTGCATTTTTTTTGCTTTATTGGGGGTCTGGGGACTCAGAACCAGTCAGTATCTGGTGTGACCACCATTTGCCTCATGCAGTGCAACACATCTTCTTCACATAGAGTTTATCAGATTGTCAATTGTGGCCTGTGGAATGTTGGTCCACTCCTCTTCAAAGGCTGTTATGGACGAAGAACACAGGCGCATTTTATTGATGGCATTTTGAATGCACAGAGATACCGTGATGAGATCCTGAGGCCCATTGTTGTG
Organism: Paratrypauchen microcephalus; assembly: GCA_036785185.1. Lineage (NCBI taxonomy): Eukaryota > Metazoa > Chordata > Actinopteri > Gobiiformes > Gobiidae > Paratrypauchen > Paratrypauchen microcephalus. Next base: position 2,332,083 of record JAVJIX010000105.1, on the reverse strand, counting down.
CCATACATCCATGAACATCACCTCATGTTTCAGCAAGATAATGCACGGCCCCATGTTGCAAGGATCTGTACACAATTCTTGGAAGCTGAAAATGTCCCAGTTCTTGCATGGCCAGCATACTCACCGGACATGTCACCCATTGAGCATGTTTGGGATGTGCTTGACCGGCGTATACGACAGCGTGTACCAGCTCCCACTAATATCCAGCAACTTCGCACAGCCATTGAAGAGGAGTGGACCAACATTCCACAGGCCACAACTGACAATCTGATAAACTCTATGTGAAGAAGATGTGTTGCACTGCATGAGGCAAATGTTGGTCACACCAGATACTGACTGGTTCTGAGTCCCCAGACCCCCAATAAAGCAAAAAAAAATGCACATTTCGGGGTGGCCTTTTATTGTGGGCAGTCTGGGGCGCACCTGTGCACTGGTCATGATGTCGGATCGGCATCTTGATGTGGCGCACCTGTGAGGTGGGGTGGATTGTCTCGGCGGGGCAGAGGTGCTCGCTGTCACACATTTGGACAGATTTGTGAACAATGTTTGAGAGAAATGGTAGTGTTGTGTATCTGGAGTGAAATTTTGATCTTTGGGTCCATCTCAGGAAAAATGGGAGCAAAAACAAAAGTGTTGCGTTTATATTTTTGTTGAGTATAGGAATGAACTTGCACCAGGAGAGGCATCCAGCGTAAAACAATTAAAGTTTTGTCAAATGATTCTGACTCATCCCAAGCACATCAGCTCTTTAAAGTGGGTGAGTCATTATTAGCAGGGCTCTCAAGGCTCACGCATTGAGAGTGTGACACACGCAATTCGACGTATTCACACGCGCACACGCCACACATGGCATTTCTCACGCTGATTTGTTTTTTATTTATTTATTTATTTTTGTGCCCAGAAAATCGGTCTGTGTGGCTTAGTTTATGCAGGCTCCGCGCGTTTTCAGCGCCGCCCCTTCCCCCTGCTCGTCCTGCTCCGGGGGAGCAGGGGGAGGGGGGGCGCGCCGTCCCCCGGGCACGTCCTGAGCCTCAGTCCCGGTGCCACGTCTCCTCTGAGACGCACCGACTCCGGTCCCGGTGTCTCCGTCTGTGCGTAACGTGTCCCCCCCAACGGCTTACGCGCGGAATACGCGCGGCCCAGAGCCGAACTGCCCGCGGTGAGACGCGGGCCCGGTGCTCCGGGGGAGCAGGGGGAGGGGGCGGCGCTGAAAACGCGCGGAGCCTGCATAAACTAAGCCACACAGACCGATTTTCTGGTCCCTCCTCCCCGCCCCTCTCAGCGCGCACTGACAAAGTGCGGTGATGATAAAACAAACTGAGAACCATCAGGTAATAACTTCATTTATATAACTCTCATTAGTTGCTTTGTAGTTTAAGTTTGCTCTTTAGACAAACAGGGCTCTCAACACGCAATTCGACGTGTTCACACGCTCACACGGCATTTCTCACGCAATTCAAGCCCCAAAAATTGTTCACTCGCACCCACCCCCCCCCCCCCCGTCCTCGGAAATTACAGTCACACGCACGACCCCGCTCAAAACTTGAGAGCCCTGTTATTAGTCAATATTAGTTTTGGCCTAGCACAGATAAAGTGTCATTTTCCAACATTCTAGAAGTACGCTGATAGCAAGCTATATGTCATGAGCATTATCTTAATGCTTATAAACTCATTAGAGTGAATAATTAGGATGCCAGGATGCTTTAAAAAAGTGAGGAATAACGTTGGACCTGTGCAAAACTCTGTAAAATTAATTAGTTCTGTTTTTCATGTTTTTAAGATATAAAAATAGTGTACAGCGTCTTTAATCCAATACATATTGGTAGTAGGTGTGCTTCTGTTAGTAATCCTATTTTTTGACAGTAGAAGGCAAAGACTGGGTAGATGTGTTCTCTACACAGTTTTCAAATATTATTTTGTGTTAGTTTCATCATTTTAACTGTCTTAGGTTCAGACTGCAGCCTGAAGTGACCCAAATCCGTTTTTTTGCCTCTATGGGACCTGTATCTGATCTTTTAATGACAGTCTGAACGACACAGATCTGTTTTTTCAAATGCGACCCAGGCCACTTGGATATGTGGTCCTAAAACCGATACATATCCGATCTTTTGACATGCGACGTCAGTCTGAACGGCCAGGTTCATCTGACAAGTAGGCACTCACAAATGTACACAAACATTCTTGTCATACAAAAATTGTGTATGAAGTCCATGTCAGTGAAGGGGCGAAGCACATAGCAATCCCACCACTCTCAGCACCAACACGTTCCTTTCTACAGACGTTGCTGCCACTGCCCCACAAAACGCCAAGGCCAAAAACCTTGTCCTTCTCAATTTCTTCCTTAAAAAAATACAGGGGGTCCTCGGGTTACGACGGTCTCGACTTACGACGTTTTGTGGTTACGAACGCTCCCCCATTAAAAAAAAAAAAAAATTACGCGTCATTCCGTCTTACGCGGTTTAGCATGGTAAGCGACGTAAACAAACGCAAATGGCGAGCGGCGCACGGCGGAAGAATACGCTCTGTTGTGGTTGTAGGGCGGAGAAGACGGCCTCGTGTGCGTGCCCAATGTGGGCGGAAGTACCTGATGTGGGCTCTGATCTGCTCCTATGAAAGCGGCAGTGATAACCAAGCAGCGTAGTGGTCTAATTATTGAGATGGAAAGGTTATTGGTGCTTTGGTTGGAAGATCAAAGTCAAAATCCGACTTACGACGAAATTCGGGTTACGACGTTGATCCGTTCTTAAGACGCCATAACATGTACATGTACATGGGTTATTAAAAGATAAAAAAAAAACATGTACATGTAAACTGTACATGTTATGGCTTTGGTACGACAGCAACTTTAAAATCGCCAGGCACTCAATGCTAGTGTCCATGTTTAGGCGACTTTCGTAAACACTGAGCACACTCGCCGCATGTGACCTCGTCGTGTCCTACACGACTCTTTTGGGGTGTTTTAAGTTCACACTGGAGATCACATACAAGTCACATTTAATATGTGAACGACCTTGCAAAAAAATCGGATTTCACACAAAAATCCGAATTGAGCTTTAAGCCCTGCAGTCTGAACGTAGCCTTTGTTAGCATATTGGCCCTCTGGTTTTATGCCACCGTTGACATTCCTCCTACCTCAACAATCTTCCTTTATCCAGGCATGGGACTGACACTATTGATACTTTGCAGTGACATCAGATTGCATCTTTAGGTACCATGGTGGCCTACATTAGCAAACACTGTTAAAAAGAAGAAAACTTAAAAGCAATTCAAACAACACATTTTCAGGAAACTACAAGAGTTCAAGGTCCCGTTTAGGGGTTTGATTTTCAACAAAAAGGTGAGAGTGACTAATTGAAAAGCTGGTGGTTAATGCTAGCTTGTGACTGTAGTGCAATCTGAAATGTACTTATTTAACTGTACAAATCAACTTGCCTGTTAAGCCACTTCTTTATGATCAGACTGTGTTAACAAAAATCAGTCAATCAAAGCTTAACTTCAGTTAAATCAATTAAAGCCTAACTTGAGCAACTGAGTTTCAGACAGAGCAGTGCCACCATTAGCATCATATCCCGAGGAAATGTTAATGAGCTGCAACACATCACTTGTACTTACTATTCGGCCTGTGTAGTAAACTGCCCGTGTTTGGTATTGTATTTATGTCCGAGCAGATTTAATTATACTTGAAGAAGTTATATGGAACTTGTTGGCTTTCTTCGGCAAGATCAGTTCCCCGTTGCATCACTTTCTGTTAAGCAAGTCTCTGTTTAATTACTCATGGTGGATAAATGTTTGCAGAGGGAATTGCGCCGTCCAATTCCCCTCCTCACTAATGGATGCATTAGAGCACAAGCTAAAAGATCGCAGCTGAAAGTACTGGAGATTCCCCTGTGCCCGGCTTTCTCTCTTGGTTCATCCTATTTATCATTGACACTAGGGGTGTGCAAACATATTGAAATATTGATATATCGTGGTAATAAATTTGGTGGCACAGTATTGTTTTTGTGGGCTGCAGTATCGATAAAGCCAAGAGTATTATTAGTGGTTTAACGAAGAAATATTGTTGCTAAAATGTATGTGGTTCTTAAAAAAACAGTAATATATCAATGCAATATATGAATTATATTGGTGTGCCGTTATAATATCACGATAATATTGTATCAAGAGCCATGTATCATGTATTATTGAATCTTGAGGGACCCCATGATTCCCTGCAGTGACGTGCGGTCATTAGAGGCCTCACCTGTCATCACAGAGAAAAAAAAGTAAATAAAAAAATTAATTAAATGGTTATATTTGTCCAATGATTTGTACTATAAAGTTATTTTCTGTTTAATTTTGCCATTTTAATTTGTTTTTTATTAAAAATCGCTGAATTTTCACTTTATCGGTTGCCTGGAAGAATCCATGACTCATCGCTGTACCAGCGAGTGAGTCTGGTAACGTTTGATCCACAGAATGCGCTGCGGTTGCGCGTAGACAGACAGCTAAGTGAACCAATCAGAGATTGCGCCATCTTGATTCAAAACTGAGGCGGAACTTCCGCTGCCTAAGCGTGACTTTGCGGGCAAAGGCGGGTGCACTGACGTCACCATCTTTGAACGAATCAGAATCGCGGAGTCGGTTTGGAACCGGAGGAGCGAGAGTGGATGGAGAGTGTCCAAATGGTATCGCGGTGTATAGGAAATACAGAGAGATATCATTTGGCTGGCCAGGTAACTTTATCGGTCAAATACAGGTGTAGAGAGGCACCAGACATTCATGCCTCACATGGACTGACTGTGCTGTAGCTCAGCAGTGACGGATACTGCGATAAAGCGGCGGTGAAAAGGCGCCGGGTGAGGCACGTAGTTACCTGGCCTCATGGTAGAGGCACTCGTAAGCCCAGGGATTCTTCTGCAACTCCTGGGGCAGCGGATTAGAATAAGTGACAGCAAACTACAATTTAGAGTTAGCAAGTTAAATTTAATAATAGGTTCAATTTTTTCTTCTTGCCCTACTTTTTAAATGGAGGAAGATTTCATATTAAAGCTCAAGCAGTTTTCTAAGCTGGACTTTCGGCCGAAGCAGGAGGTTATAATTAAAGGAAGACCAATGCCGGAGCTAAAGGGTTTGCTCCAGACTACGGGAGAAAAGATTTGTTCTTTTCAAACAGCATAGTAAGAAATCGTTTTTTCAGCTTTTCCTGTCTTTTCTCAACCTGCTGTGACAATGTCTGGACTGGATATTGTGAGATGGGATATTTGCAAAGAAGCCTCGTTATGCATGAGCGGTCCACCACTCATATTCAGAGCCAGATTGCGCTAAAAACGTTGCTATTTTAATTTTATGGAAAATGCACTGAACAATAATAATTCATTTTCAGCTTCTCATCAAAACTATTACGAGCTCCAGTCACTTACAAGGAGAGAAACTGGCCTGGGGCCAAATGTACTTGCCGACACGCGGTGACGTCACTGCCATGAACCTCACCGCACGTCACTGATTCCCAGCCATAACAATTGATACAATGACATGGTGTCTTTAGCAGCAGTCCAAGCTAGTGTTACCATGTGTGTTTCCATGTTGCTATGAGCTGTCTCTTGTGTTCTTTGTGTGGAGCTTCTGCCCCTTGCGTTGTTTTGTCCATGTGTGTACTGTGTGTTGCTAAGGGCTGTCACTTGTGTTCTTTGTGTGGAGCTTCTTCCCCTGGCATTGCGGGCGTTGTTGACACAGCAGTACGTGTAGGTCAGTGGAAGGAGGAGGACGAGCAGGGGACAAGTGCACACATATACACAAATTAGCAGCATTAGCCTGACCTCACGAATGCAGCGGCTCTGACAACGCAAGAAGGTGATGGGTGTGGATGGGTGGAGGAGGGAGTGGAGTGTGATGACACGTGGATCGATGGCAAGGGGGAAAAAGAGGAAATCAGAGAATTTACCTGAAGTGAAGGGATTTTAACAACACAAGGAATTCAGACATACATTTAATCACTTATTTGTTGGTCCTTTACTTGTCATGTGTGGCGACATTGTATGCATGTAAAAATGAAAGGCCATAAAAGCCAGTGATTGAATTTGGCACTTCCAATGGGTAGCTGCACATCAGTCTAGTGAGCAGCAGAGCATTTTTTTTTTTTTTTTTGTACCAAAATGTAAGGGAAGTGGGTGTATACAGGTGGTGGTGAAAATGGCAATATGGAGTCTTGAAAATAAGCAATTAAATATTGCACAAACATGCATGAATCACTCGAAATACAACTTTGAGAGTGTAAATGGTGAGAGGAAACAACATGACATGGCTAAAAGCTCTTAAAAAGTCAGTAGATCAGGTTTAAGGTTTTATGTAGTCTTTCATGTCATTTCTATTTCATGTTTGTTGTTACAAATTGGTAATTGACCTCAAACACTCCTACTCAACCCCCTCTAAAAACGCCCATGAATGAAGGGGGGGAAAAATGAAAAAGCTGATTAAATTGCATGTTCCAAATCATTGAGGCAAACTTCCTTCAATGACATGCTTGGTATAATTTTCAGTTTAGTATTTAATTCAGTGCTCCAAAGCCGTTCTTCTTCTCATGTACTTAATATTGCTTATGCAGACAGAAGCCTCATCCCGGGACGTGCCCAGGGGGGTCCAATGGTAATTGTGTGGAGATCCCTTAGTGCTGTTGTCAGTAATTGAATTTGACAGAGGAAAACCAAAAGGCTGTGTAATGTGTGTATCTACATGGATGTTTGAGACCACTCCCACACACTGTTCATGTCCATGCATTGGAAGAGTCGGAGCAGATTAAGAATTGATCAGTTGGTCATCCTTGTTCCTTGTCTCCCGCCAAACTTTCAGTGCCCTTGAGGAAATGCCCTGTACCGCAGGTCTTCTTCAAAATAACATGAAGCACAACTCTTTCAAACAGACGTAGGGAGTGAGATACCTGGGCCTACTTCCTGCTGCTATTGGTGCTAGAACTACTACTAGTGCTAGTACTCCATGGGCCAGATTAATATTGGTATTACTCTGGTGGTTCCATATCTAAGCTTTATATTTTGGTGTATTTTCTAAGTTTCAGCAGTATCACCATTATTAGTTTTAAGTATTAACCCTAGAACACTTTTGCTATCAAAGCCATCATCTTTGCCGGGTAATTTTTACCCGATGAAAAATAGATCAAAATATGACAACAGATGTGGTTTTCTTTTATTTTCAACTGTGGTATGTGTAACAAAATGAAAAACAAAGAAAAAAAACAAACAAACATAGGAAGACCCCAAAAACATGCGCCAAAATTACTGAAAAATTTGGAATTCGAGAACAAAAAATAAATAAATAAATAAATAAAATGAAGATACTGGAACCTTGGTCTTTGGTCCACCCATTCCTGGGACATATGAGACTTCCCTGGTGAAGCACAGACTCCTCGACACACAAACAGTTCCAGGAGAGAGGAACAAAAAATTAAAAAATATTTTTTTTTCAGTGAGCAAAAATGACCAGTTGACTAAAATATTGTTTTCACCATTAGATATTCCCTTTGAAATCACCACTTTGTGATATTTATTCATAATCACTGCACTAAATAAGGATAGATACACATTCCAGGACCACTCTTACTTACTTATTTTTTACATCCTCTTACTTTAAATTCATTACATTCTTACATTCCTCTTTTACTATAGCCTGTAGGAAAAATGGGGCTTTGGGGTAGGGAAACACCTAGACCTTCTAAGATGTCAAAAACAATGGTGCAGCTACACAGGGGCCCATGACACTCAGAAAAATGCAACATATTGAAAATCATGTAAATACTTTTGCTCGGGTGAAAATGACCCGGCGATAGTGCTCTAGCGTTAAATAAACATATGCCATGGTCAGTGTGAATTCTAATGCTAACTAACCACACAGGTAGTCTGGCAACAGTTAATCATTGTTTTATATCACTACGCTGTGAGCATCACAAAAGACCTACTGGTAGGAGGGACTAGCTTCAACTCAAACAGAAATAACAAATGCTTTGAACATCCATGGGCAGCCAAAAGTTGTCAGATTTAAAAGTGATCTATTTTCTGTTTGTAAGATGATGATATGTGTTGTAGTGTTCTAGTGGTGTTGTTTAATCCTTATTTAAACACCTATGGAAATGCTAACTGTGCTAAGTTCAGCAACACTATAATAACACTGTCTGTTTTCCTATTTATACTTATATTACCTATGTATGTATCATTGTTTTTCATTTGATATTGTTTTGTACAGGCCTTATTGTAATTATGAGTTACACATAGCCTATATTTTGGCAAAGAGCTCATTTTTAATTTTTTCTCTCTCTCTTTCTTTCTAATAGTCATTTTTTCACTTTCCACCTCTACCCGTGCTAAATATTCTATAAGGAATTTAGTGTGTGTTATGCTTGAGCGGCGTATGAATATATAATTGTATCTTGATCAATAATACTGCAATTTGCGTGACAGAAAGATATTTTATTAATATGTTTTTGTCAATGTGCGTGGCGGTGGTGCTTTGTCATAGTTTGGGGAACCCTGCCATCTGTCAGTGGGCTGCTTCTTTGTGAAGGTCGTCGAGCTATTCATGTCAGAGGAGGTGGTGGAGCACAGCGCATTTAAAGTACCAGTTTATACACAAAAGAACAGCCCCGACTACCTCACTGTTAGCCGCACACAGGAGGGAGAGGAGACGTCATATCAGAATGGCCACTAGAGGGCAAACACTTACAGAATCCTCTTAATTCAATCATGTTTTTGATTATGTTAATGGCTCGTTTAAAGGTGCACTGCATAACACGTATTGTAGAAGGTCCACCACCTGCTTGACTTAATGGAAATGTTATTACTTTGTCTAGAAAATCCATAGTATAGATTAAACCTACAGTATCTGTCAGGAGGGAGGCAAGCAGGTTACAGCACTGCTATATTACAATTCAGATCTATGGAGAATTGCCCGTATTCACAGAAGGAATGATGTATTTTTGAGCAATAGAAACACCCGTAATGAATAAATGTTCGATGGATATGTTTCATATCATACCATGAAACATTCCAAACAAAGCAATAACTTCCCTATGGAGACAAGTGGGTAGCAGACCCTCCACCAGAAAAGTGCACCTTTAAAGTTTATTCCTCAAGGGGGATGTGACATGATTATATAAATGTGCTATAAATAAAAACTGACAACTGACTGAAGGTTATGATTAACATGGTTTTTCTTAGGTTGTTTTGACCAAGAGATTTTACATGCTTAAATAGTACATTTCAGTAGACATCTCTCTAAACAAAAGACTGTACACATTCCACAAATTTCTTTCTTTATCTCAATTAAATAGACAACTGGATGACAGCAATGGTGGGATTAGACAGAGAAACAAAACATTGTACTCAAGTAAGAAGTAAGTTAAGTAAGTAAGAATTAAGTTAGAAATAATGATACTCATGCAAAGTAGTGGTCCAATAAATTTAGGATATTTTGAGAAAAATAAGTAACTTAATAAGTAATCTTAGTCTAATCTTAAAGTAGTAATCTTAGTAATGTAACATCTGATTTAACTTCTTACGCTGTGACCGGCCCGTGCACGGGCTTGTTCACTGTTTTTTTTTTTTCTTTCCATATAAGAGCACACATTCCCGAACGTGTCCTATGACATCTACACATCAAATGAAACCTTACAGTCTCCTCTTTTTGACTATGCAGTTCATTTCCCGGCACAACAATCAGTCCCCGAGCACATGGGGCTTTTATATGGAAAAGCACAAAACGAGGTTTGCTACTTTGCTTACCTTTGAAGGCTCTGGACAGGTCAGACATCTGTATTTCACCACAAGCTTGGCATCATTCTGTCCGTAAGGATCCAGCGAATAAAATCCAGTAAAACAATTTAATCCAAAACACGTTTTAGATCCAATACGATGGCGAAAGTCTTCCCAACTTACATAAGCGCCAGTGTTTTTTTTTCACTTCTTTAGCCTAAATCAAGCAAAATATAACTTTCCTCGCTAAAACCGCGCTAGCAGCAGCTAAACACGAGAGTATACTGAAAACTGACACTTGAACCGGCCAGTAAGAAGATGTCTGGGCTGAGCGAGACCGATAAAGGTCCAATCATGTGTGACGCTCCGGTAAAAATCAAGTACCACGTTCTCGCTTGCTGAGTCAACAAGTTAGGTTACACAGGATGATTGACAGTTCAGGCGAACAGCCAATCAGGAGCTGAACAGGGAGACATATAGTTTGTTAGGCCTTTCACAACAAGCTCCACGTGAAACAGCTGCGTAACGCGAAATTGCGGTCCGTGCGTAAACTGTGCGTAAATTACGCGCAGCCATGCGTCTTGCGCCTTTGCTAAGTTGGAATACTTTGAGTTTACTTGATTGAAAATATGGCTAAAAGGACTGGAAAGAGAATGTATTTTTGAAGTTTGGGTATCTTCACAAGTCGATTTCAGCTCTGGAGCAGTCGGAGAGAGAGAATCAGGAAACAGATATGGACTGTGAGGAGGCGTTGTTTATGAAGGATGTACTTCTGAGTGTGTAAGTATCATTTTATTATGTATTTGATGTAGTGTGAATTAGTGTGAATTATTTGATGTAGTATTTGAATAAAAATAAAACAATAAACATTAGATTTTTTTTGTGCATTTAGATCACTTTTTGTAAAATAGACCTACTATTATTTATTGGGTGTTTAGATAAAATAAATAAGAAAAATAAATAAGAATAGATTTTAGTTTTTAGATTTAGATTTTTGTCTTAGATAGTTTTAGTTTTGTCTTTATTGTATTTTGTACACTGTTTTTGCACTACTTGGCCAGAGAGAAACAAAATTTTGATATACTGTATGTTGAACACATATGGGAGAATTGACAATAAAGCTGACTTTGATCTTTGAAAATAACATTTTAGAAAGCATATTTTGAGCTTATTTCCTATTGTTTTTTGTGTTTTTCTTACTAGTGTCATCACTGTGTACCAATAAAGCCCAACTGCAGATAAGGAGCCCTACCACGACCGGAGCAACAAAGAACGGATGGGCAGCAGTGGTGACCGCACAAATGGCAGGCTGAAGTGTAGAAGGTGTCAGTCAAAGACAGCTGTAAAATGTTCTACCTGTGACACTGCACTCTGCTTTATTCAAACAAGGGACTGCTACAGTCAGTGGAACACACCAGACTCTTAGTGTGTAAATACCTGTAAATATGTGTGTAACGTTTAGTGTCCATGGTTTTTCGAAAATGTATACAGTGTGCAGTGTTATAGAATTTTTCAATACATATTTTCATTTTCAACACTTGTTTGGTCTATTTTTGATAGAAAAAAAAACACTTTTTTATAGAATGTAATTCTCAGGGACATAATATAGTGACCTTGTGTGCAGAAATGGATTCCTCTAGTTGTAAGCTTTCAGTAGAGCCCTCAATGATGTCTGTAGGTTGAATGAGTCAAAAGTTAATAAACGTTTTCTAAATGTTTCCAATTTGGATAGGTTTGGATAGGTTTGGATAAAGGCATGATCCCTGTATAAAACGCCTGGACAAAGTATAACAAAAAGTGGAGTAAAAAGTTTATTTTTACAGCTATTGATTCCCAATTTGAAATTTGAGTGGTCAACAACTTATTGTATTGAAAGATAGTGTATTTTAGGCCTCAGCTATGAACAGCAGCTATAGACACCTTTTATATTTACAAAAAAATTAGGCGAGGATAAAAAAACCACTTTTTTTTTGGTGTTCCAAGGTGTGTAACTTTTTTCCAATCACATTTGGAGTGAATGTAAATGCTGAGGGTAAAACTAGAGAATGTTCCCTTTACACAGAGACCAAACATTTGTATATAATCCATATACTTCAATAACAGGAATGATTTTAATTTGGAGAGGTCCTTTTAGGGACAATTGCTCAAAAAAGGCCCTCCACTGTAAGGGGTTAAAAAGATGCAATAAAGAAAAAAATCCAGTCATTAATAATGTCAACATGAAGCTTTTCTAACTTGTAGACAAACTGACAGTGGGAAGACTGACACTTTTACAGGTTTTACAGGTACTGAATCATATATTCTATATATGAATCAATTAGGAGTAGATATAGTTACCATAAAATGTATAAAGAATTGGACTAAGGGAGTGTGACGTCACCCATAGCTCCAGTCAAATGAAGCTCACAAGGCTAGCAGTTATAGGAACAAATTTGGAGCCAAATTCCATATTAGGACTAGAATTTACAAAATAGCAAAATAAAAACACCAGGATCATGTAAAGCAGGTTAATACAAACATTTTAAGACCAAAATGACGAGGCTCTCTGCAACAGTCAGAGAGAGGGGTTACAATTTTTCAGTGTTAAGAAAATAAAAAACCAAGTTGATGGAGCTGGAAGCACCCCCATGTCCACTTCCTGTTTGGAATGTGGTGGCTAGCGGGTTAGCTGTGTCTCTTTATATATACAGTCTATGATAGTTACACATATACAAATGTACCTGTGAATGGCAGATTTCTGTTCAGCTTCCCCTCATCACATGGACAGAACATTATTTTTAATCTGGTTCGGGTCTAGCAAAAGGATGTATATAGTTTTATGATCCCTTCTGACTGAACTCACCAAATTACCACTTTTTTTTCTTTGTTATTGAGAAGAGAGTAAGACACGGAGGAGAGAAGGTTGCAGGAGGTTATAAGTTAGTCCGGATACCTCCTTGTTGCCGCGGGTCAGTTCTAGCCTTGAAAGGGAATGAAAGGTAAAGTGGATTAAAGCCAGGGGTCACACACACACACACACACACACACACACACACACACACACACACACACACACACACACTAGGTTAGCACCCACTTCTTCCATTTAGTAGTAACAGGCTTAAGAATTGGCCTGCGATTCTGGTGCACAACATCACACCGGACCATTAGTGACACCCAGCACCCATCTATCTATGCGGGCGAGCGGCGACCTTGAGGGCCCCGAACTATTTTTCAGATCTTACAAAGACATTTTGTTGGTACATCAGCAAAAAGTGAAAGTTATACCCCCCCCTTCCCCCGAGGCGTACCGTAAAAGTGACAAGAAGTAGAAGGCAGTTTCAGTGTCACACCAGTAAACAATGGCTTTACTGCTGCTATGCATTATGGGAAGACAAAATAACATGAAATACTAGCTTGATATTTCTGTTACTATCCTGATAGAACTATTTATGACATTGTTTTGTACTTGTGACGGCTTCGTCTGCGGATTTATGGATCTACACAAAATACATAAAACAACAGTGAAAGTACCTCATCTGAACACAATTAGAAAGTGATAAGGAACTGTTTACTTTGGAGTTTTACTGCTTATGTCACCACTAATTGATATTGTTCTTTGTTTAAACACTCTTTTGGTGTGAGAGATGCAAGCTTGTTAAGGGTTGTTACTTCCATGGGATCTTAAAGGCAAATTAACGTTTTTTTTCTTTCAGCAATAAAACAAGTAGTTTTACTCACCCATAGCAGTTTGCTGTCAATTGGAGCAGTATCGCAGAACTTATGTTGAGCCGTTCTGTTCTACGAATGATCCCGTATCCGTTAACATGGTGCTCATATCATATGCTCGGGGCATTACTTTGCGGTGTCCAAATAACACAAACTTTAGCACTTTTCAAATCATAGAAGCCCGATGTCTTAATGTAAGATTTCGTTTGAAGCAAAAGTGGCCTGTAATCCGAGATTTATCCATAGTTTTCAGCTTTGCGTTTCATGTTTGGGTCCCGGGAGCTGATAGCACAGTCCGCGCATGCGCACTGGCGTCCTCAACTACTCGAAACTATGGCTAAATCTCGGATTACAGTCCACTTTTGCTTCAAACGAAATCTTACATTAAGACATCGGGCTTCTATGATTTGAAAAGTGCTAAGGTTTGTGTTATTTGGAGACCGCAAAGTAATGCCCCGAATACACATGTTAACGGATACGCTACAACATAACTTTCACCAAACAGCTCCAAATGACACGATCGTGCTATGGGTGAGTCAAAGGACTTGTTTTATTACCGAAAGAAGGCTCAGATTGTAAAATAACGTTACTTTTCCTTTAACTGCTAACACATAACATTTAGATGGCCATGTTACCTTTTATTTTGTTTTATTTTTTTTGAAAATGCTATATTTGCTGAAAACAAAGTATTATTATGTTTTTAATTTTCACTTTCATATTTGACACTCTTGAGTTTCCCTTCCCTTTGCTCCCCATGTTAAGTCATTCCCTCTTCAGTGCACTAATGAAACTACTGCACGTCACATCAGGTTTGTCAAGTTGTTGTGTACAGTTTTGAATCTTGCTTTTGTGTATTTATGGAGAATTGCCATGTGGGAGCATGGATGAGATGGGCAGAATCTTACAGCTAAGCGTAATGACGGTTCAAACAGGGCCAGGGAGAGATTGCTAAAATACTCAAACATGCATGGATAACATCTAACATCTAGCATGTTTTTGATGAGGGATTGGTAGAAAATGCTCAATTAAAATTCTCTTTAAAGGTGTCCCAAGTACATTTTTGGTGGAAGCTTTGTCACCTGAGTATGGCATCTGTCTTACAAGTGATTTTATTTACAAAAACACCCATTCTTCTCCATGGAAGCAGCTACGTTTTATGCCTTTTTGTGGAATATCCCAAGCAAAACAGCATACTCTCCAAGGTTCCTGATCTTCTACCTGACAGCTTCTCATATAGTATTTATGTCAAACATTTTACTTCTTAAGATTTGTTTAACTCATTACACTCTACATTACATTTTTACACTTTAGTGCCTTGATTGAAATTGATTTTTTCATGTTCAGTAGGACTAGAGTGAGGAGTAATTTCTGCTCAGTGTTATGGTATGGTCGAGTAAGCAAACTTCACTTACAGACCAAAGAACCAGTTTTAATTTTTTTCTAGAACTTCTGCTCTAACCTGAAGGTTGATGTACGATCCTTGTTCCCAACTGTGCATCCTTTGGTTTTGTCCTTGCGCAAGACTTCACCCACCCTTTGCCTCCAGAGTATGGCTGTTTTTTTTTCTTTATATGCTGCATAAATAAATGAATTAATATAATAATCTTGTGTATGTGCGTAATAGCAGAGGTTGTGTCCTGTTTAGACTAACCTCTCTCCTCCATGACATTTAGGGACTCTGATCAATAACTAATTAGCCTCTCATTACCATGCTAAAATACACAGCAGAGGACATGCATAAGTAGCCACTATGTGTGATTGTTATTAATGACTAGTTCTCAATTAAATCAAAATGTACCACGGCTATTTTTGTGACTGCTTTATACTTATATTTCTTAGAAACAAGTGGACTATAACTTTGACAATGCATTGATTTATTTGCAAGATTGCGGATATACGTACACAGAATTCAGCAATATGCAAAAATAAATAAATAAATACATAAAAAAGTGTAATCATAATCTGCCCGCTCGATCTCATGCAGCAGCTGTATTACAGTTAATGGCTCTGCTAGTTCACTAAATAAACAGTGTGCAGCTCCATGTTCCTGAAGCCCTGTCCTCCCTCTGTCTCACTCTGACATTTTGGCAGCTGTTGGCGAGTCTCCATTTTGGTTCTCCCTGGGGGGGCATGTTAAGTCCTGGAGGTGCATTAGTGCCCTGTCATGGACACATGGGACTGTTGGTAGCTGTCCTCGACTTCTGTGTGTCTCTGTGTCCTGTGTTTGACCCCAAGTGCTACTGTACATGGGAAAAATCACCCTCACCCTTGTCTACTAAGGACTGGCTTTGAATATACCGTGGGCCGATAAATAATGTTTTGTATTCCAAAAGTCATGTGTGGTCTGTGTCAGAAACTGTCAAGTCAAATTAAAGGTCCCATGGCATGAAATTTTCACTTTCTGAGGTTTTTGAACGTTAATGTGAGCTTCCCTACCCTGTTTAGGGCCCCCCAATGGCTAAAAGTTGCGTAATGTCTAAACTGAGCATTGCAATCCTTTTCTGCGTTTGAAAAAAAAACAGCTCAAACGGGCGATTCTGGACAAGGCACCTTATTGACGTCAGATCGAAAAAAGAAATGCAAATGCAGTTCCACCGTCGTCTGGATCTCCACCCCCTGTCTCTGGAAATCACGCCCAGAGAGTTTGGACTGTGAATGCGCTACGCAATGCGAAATGCGTTTTTTTATTTGCCTGGAGGCACGTCTGAGTGTTTCTAGGCTTGGAAGTCTTTTACCTGACCCTCTGGACCTCTGAAACAGCAGTGGTTTAATTTTATTTTCTGTACAAATATGCTTTTTTTCATTGAAAAGTCTGTCATCTGTCTTTGTGTGTACACACACGGAAGTGGGGCCAGCACACAGCGATGCCGAGCTAAAACAAGGAACCAGCGGCGCATTTGCCCGCCCCCCCCCCCCCCCTTCCTCTTACCAATCTGTCTGTCCTTCTCATTTGCATTCAAGCAACAAGGCCCAGAATAAAGCATTTTAGAGAGTTATTTTTTGACTCTGACTCTGTACATGTGTCTTTCCCATGCACTAAGTGTTGATTTTGAAGAAGGATTCATTTACAGTATTAGGGAACCATTAAGGAGCCATATAAAAGCATCAAGAAGTACCATGTCATGGGACCTTTAAAACTGCAGACACACCTTCACAGTTGACTCCATTTGACTTGTCAGATGATCTGTCCTCATCAGAGATAAAAACATCCAAAACACTTCACCTACTTTTGGTTTCAAGATACGGATGAATGCTGAAAACTGAGAAACAAAAACTGAATTTCTGAAGGTCACATATTGACTGGGCACAGTTTGATCATTGGAGACTGATTGACAGTTGACATGGGAAAGGTTGTTAATTATGCCTCCAGGTCATAATGACCTAACACAAAAAACCCAACACTATTTATACTCAGTAATTTCAGTTAGCTGTCTGCTTAAGGTTCAAGTATACAATTCTCCCTGACAAGAATTTTGTCATCTGCATTTGACCGATTCTTCAGTGCTACATATCTTGAGCTAGGGTTGGTTAGGACCACCTTGTTGGGGGTTCAGTCTACTGTGTATGTTTTACGTTGGGATGTTGTACTCAGAGGCCACTGTGAACATGTCTTGACAGTGTGAGGGAGATGCCACGGAGATGATAAATTATCGAGAAAAAAGTGAAAGAAAGACAGTCAGAGGTTACTTTAATAATCTCAAAGTGAGAAACTAAGTGTAGCTGTACTTAAGCCCTGCTCCTCTGCCCTCCCATGCAGTCGTCTTCCTGATCTTTTCTCCTGTGCAGGCTGCTGTCTGGGGCGTATAATCTGTGCTCTGTGCTCAGACCCTGCCCCACCGGCCTGTCCCGGGCGGACGTGTCCTGAATAGCTCCGGAGGGATCCTGATCAGAGCCAGGCTGTTTCCACTGCTCAAATTACCTTGCTCTCCAGTCCCGCTTTCCGATGTAGACCACGTCTGCCAGCACGCTCAGCCCATTTAGAAGTTGTAAAAAACAGAGACAGAAAAAGAGCAATAGAAAGGTGTTCCAAATCAAGTGCAGTATTGCGGGTGCAGAGCTCGTGTTTCCCTCTGCAGGCTGTTAGCGCAGACAGCCCCACCACACTGCTGTTTACATCCACTTAGGCCCGATGTGCTGCTGTTATGAAATCATGTAGTGTAAAATTGAGAGGGCACCAACGGTCACAGTACAAGCAGGTAATCACCACTATGATTAGCTTTGTGTGGAGGAATAACACGCTGGCATTCTGTGGTCGCTAACTCACTCCGGCAGCCCATTGAAATACATGCACTGCACTTCTCCACTCAGGACTATAACAGTTTAAATAGAGGATTTGCTTTAAACTACTCTGTATATCAGTATATTTACATATAATCAGATAGCTATAATAATCACATGACCTAATACTGGATCCGATTTTTGGTCCGGCGTCTGATCTTCAAACTACCTGGTGATATGACAGTTAATTTATGGATTTTTACAAGACATGATTTGTGGGAAGTTTTAACATATTTTAAAATAACTCAAAATTAACTTCAATTCAATTAAATCTTCTCGTCAAAACCTGCACAAGTGTGACCATTCAGAAATAAATCACAGTTCAATAATCCGATAACTCCAGAAATCAGATAATGGTCAAGTTTGTGGGAAAACCAATGATCATAACATGTTTCTAATTTTACACATCTGACTTTAAGATTTGTTGGTGTTGGTTTGTCACACCAGACTTTTTATTAAAGGTGCAGTGCACAACTTCTCTGGTGGAGGGTACTACCTGCTTGTCTTTATGGAGATGTTATTTTTTTTCCCTGGAATGTTCCCTCGTATGACATTAAACATATCCATCTAGCATTTATTAGTTGCGGGTGATTCTGTTGCTCAAAAATACAATCATTCCTGCAGTGAATAGGGATGACTCTCCACAGATCTGCATTGTAATGTAGCGTAGTGCAGTAATTTGCTTGGTTTAATCTATACTGTATAACATTCTAGATAAAGCAATAATACAGCTTTGGAAAAAAATAAGAGACCAATGCAAAATTATCAGTTTTTGTGATTTTACTACTTATAGGTATGAGTTTGGGCAAAAGTAACATTTTTGTTTGAGTCTATACACTACTGACAATTCCCCCAAATTCCAAATAAAAATATTATCGTTTAGAGCATTTATTTGTAGAAAATGACAAATGGTCAAAATAACAAAAAAGACACATGTTTTCAGACCTCAAACAATGCAAAGAAACAAGATCAAATTCATTTTAAAACAACATAATACTAATGTTTACACTTAAAGGGATATGCCACCCCCAGGTCAAACTTGGGCATCTCCCCACAGTCCAGAGACTAAAATAAGTGATGAAAAGCGTTTTCCTGGTCACCCAGCCATTGTCCGAGTCTGTCAGCACTGACCGCCGCGGTATCTGCAGCTACTCCGCGTTAGACTGGAGTCTAACGGCGCCAGAGAAAGATTTCGGCCAAAAGGAATTAATTTGCTCGATGCGTTTCCCAATTACTTTCTGTGTAGTGTGCATTCATATCGAGTGCAAATAAATGTACAAATCAACACGGAGAGCTTGCCTTGGTCATTTTGGGTGGGAACTATTTTTCAGTGCGGAACAATAAAGCTGAAGTACGCAGTACGCTGCCAGGGGAATCCCTGTTACGCACCGGGAAGGGAGTTCCCCTGTTGCACAACGTGGTGCGTGCTCTCCGTGTTGATTTGTACATTTATTTTCACTCAATATGAATGCGCACTACACAGAAAGTAATTGGGAAACGCATCGAGCAAATTAATTCCTTTTGGCCGAAATCTTTCTCTGGCGCCGTTAGACTCCAGTCTAACGCGGAGTAGCTGCAGATACCGCGGCGGTCAGTGCTGACAGACTCGGACAATGGCTGGGTGACCAGGAAAACGCTTTCCACCACTTATTTTAGTCTCTGGACTGTGGGGAGATGCCCAAATTTGACCTGGGGGTGGCATATCCCTTTAAGAAGAGTTCAGAAATCAATAGTTGGAGCAATAACCCTTTTTAATCACAGCTTTCATGCGTCTTGGCATGCTCTCCACAAGTCTTTCACATTGTTCTTGGGTGACTTTATTCCACTCCTGGTGCAAGAACTGAAGTAGCTCAGCTTTGTGTTTGTGTTGGAATTCAACAGACGCTGGGATGGAATGGCTGTGATACATGTAGAGATGCTTATTTCAGAAAAAAAAATGCAGTGGTCTCTTTTTTTTTTTTTTCAAAGCTGTATTTCCCCAGAGAAGCAGGTGGAGGACCCCCCATAGAAATGTTACACTGTCCACTTTTAACTGTACCAACACTACTACCAAAAAATGAATCAGTTTGTAGCTAACAAATAAAAAAAAAAGTAAGTAGCCAGAGGTACAAAGTGAACACAAACATTTGAGAGTAGATGAAGTAAGCTGGTGTGGGGTGGAGTTGGGACAGCACCCTGCACACTCACTAGGGCCATACAAAGCGACATATTGGGGCCAGTGTTGACTTATATCCCTATGCTAATAAGCACACTAATTCACCCAGGAGCGAAGAAAGAAAAGTCCGTCTCCTCGCACACAGGAGAGCACCGGCCTCTGCAGACCGCACTGACAAAGACTCAAGAAGAAGAAAGTTTTAAAACATTCCTTTATGTTGTCTTTAGAATAAAATAAGGATGTTCTGAAGAGTAAAGGAGCAAGGACATTTTAAATCATGACCAAAGTGACAATGGAGGGCAATTTCCTTGTTAAATTTGAATGAGGGTGAATAAGTGAATTAAAATTTTGTGATATGGCCTTGGTGGATATCATATGCAATATATATATTTTTTTTGTTTTGTTTTTTTTCACATTTATAATTTTTAAACAATTTTTTGGTTGTTCTCTCTTCTCTACACCGTTCACATTTCACATTTTGTCTATGAACCAAAACATGAGGAGGGACAACACCGGCTGATTTGAGACTTTACAGTTTAATTGAAACAACTGTTCAACCATATCTTTAATTATTTTTTTATATTCTAACTTGTTTCTAACTCTCACACACTTTTGGCTAGTGTTCTCATGCAGTATTTACTAGTATTTACATTTTTAAGCAGTGGTGGAAGAAGTATAATTTTGTTACTTACATAAAAGTATAGATACTGGAGCAAAAAAAATACTAGTAAAAGTATCAAAATCTTCTTGAGTAAAAGTAATAAATGTTTAAAAATGTACTTAAAGGGTAAAATGTATTTTGTGTAGATTTTTAGGTCTGATAAAGCCTCAAATGTACTGATTATGATAAAGAGATTTATGCTGAATTTTGTTCAGCAGAAACAATAGATTTTTTCCCCTGCTGTTTTTGTTTGTATATTTTTGTTTACTCAAACTACAGATGTGTTAAAAATAAACCTAGACTTTTCAGCTGGTCTCAGACAATAATAAGAAATATTACTTAAAAATGTAGTGAGGTAGAAAGTACAGATACCTGCTCTCAAATGTAGTACAGATACCCTATAATTGTACGCAAGTATAACACTTTACTACTTTTACTTTGTTCCACCACTGTTTTTCAGGCATGTGCACAGTCAGTCCATCTTCACCCTAAACAGTCCCACAGAAATGCACCAAGATCTTTTTTCAAGAAAAAAAGTTTATAGCTTGATGCAGAAAGTACACAGTGGTCTGATTTTGTAACCTGTTTCTTTATATTGTGCTCTATGGAGAAGGAAAAAAAAAATTTACATACAAGAAAAAAGTTGGGTACTACAGCTGTAATTGCAGGATTATGTTCTATACCCACTGGTTTTAAAGGACCCATAATATGGGAAAATAGTGTAATATTATTACACAATTTCTGATCTATGTTATAATGTTTTTTGCTCATCAAAAACATACCTGGAGTTGTGTTTTGTTTCATTTACACATTTCACACACAAACCTTGCATTTTAGGCTGAATTTCCTCTCTCAGACAAACACTCTGTAGACAGACTAAGGGCCTGTTTACACGAGAACGCCTGCGGGTAAAAACGACAAAATATTTCATCAGAAGTGCCTTTCTTTTAGATGGTGACGGCGTTTTGGGGGCTTAAAAACGCAAAAAACTGAAACCGCCCTCCAAAGTGGAAAACTTGAATACGCTCCGCCGTAGTGTTTTCGTCTACACTGCCCAAGATGCAAAACTCTGGTCAAATCTGCTGACGTCTCGTACGCGTTTACGTCACATCGGTCCATATATCAGTGTACTTTGTTTGGCAGGACTCCCAGTCCACACATTGTTGCACCTTCATTGCTTTGTAGTCGTGTAATGTGGTCTGAAGCAATAGTTGAACTTCTTCGTCTGATCACACTTTTTTTTTGTTTTTTGCTACTGGTAGCCATGTTTTGTTTTGCTTTTCGCTGCGCAAATGAGAAGAAGGAAGATTCTACGCATGGGCGCGGACATAGTGATAATGTATCACAGCACCACCTAGCCACCTGGCATGCATACCCAATCCAATTCCACCGACTGTATGCACGCAGATTTCCTCCCGTAAACGGTCGTCTAAACACAGAATAAAAAGTGAAGACGTGACACCACTTTTGCGTCTTTTGTTCAGACCGTCATCATATAAACGTAGCCTAATTATAAAGGATTACTCAAACATGTCTGAATGAAACAAACCCCAACTCCAGGTATGTTTTTGATGAGGTAACAGCAATCTAACATGGCTTAAAACTCATAAGCGTCAATTCTGCATAATATAGGACCTTTAAGGAAACAAGTGATCAGATATTATAAATATTTTTAATCCAGACCACAATAGTAAGCAAAAATAGAAATATTGGTTCTCATGAGTTTAGCTATTTGGCAGAAAATTAGCCTGTTTGATTGTGTTTAGATTTTGTCTGGTGTCTGGCTTGTATTCGATGTCTGTCCCTTTATGGCAATAGTAATTGCCTCCAATCAGCTGTAATGGCAGAGTAAACATGCTTTTCTTTGGGATGGTCAGATGGCTTTAGCGAAAATGACCACAGATCACCATTACACTCTTTCAATTTCTGAATTTCAAATGAACAGAGTACTACGCTGCTAAAATCTAATGTGATTGTGAGGCTCTTGAACCTCCCTCTCCATCACTGCTTTATTATTCTCATCAAATGGGTCAGTGTGGGGCTATAGAATGATAATCCTGTAAAGTGTATATATATAGAGGAATCCGGTGCAATAAACTGAAGCTAAATGAAAGCGATATGAACCCGCACAGGGGCGAGCGGCGCAGTGCAGGCTTCCTCTCCTGTGACTGACAGGTGGGAGGTCTAATCCCATCACAGACCAGGTTAGTCTGTCCCCTAAGGCCCGCCCCTGTCTGCCAAGTGGGCTCTGATTGGATGATATGATTCCTAAAGTCAGATGGATTGGATTGGCCCGCGGCAGGAGAACGACTCAAAACAGGCAAGAGGGATATGCCGTGAGTGTGTGTGTACGTGTGTGTAACAAACAGAGGCAAAAAAGGTAGCAGAATGAAATCCGAGAGCCAGAGAGATGGATGGATGAAGGTGCATGGTGAAAATACACATCTGAGAGACTAATCTTGGAAATCGGTAAGCCATAGAAGGCAGGGAATAGCGCTGTAAATTCAGATAGATCACTTAGCCGCAAGCGAGATGAATGTAGATGTAAATAAATGAGGCTGCCGCAGGGACCGGTGCTAAATGAGAATGAGGAGGAAGAGAAGTTTGGGGATTCCTGGTGTGTTTTTGTGCAAAGGAAAAAAGTGATGGTTATTACACACACAATTCTAACTTTAGTTGTTGTTTTCTTTTGTCGTGACATGTTTTAACGCTCAGACAAATTAAAGGAGACCCACTTGTGCTCTAAAAGTAAGAATGAAATGTTGCAGTTCTCTACTCCATCTTGTGGTGCAAAATGGAATCGCAAGCTAATATGAATTTATGATTTATGAAACGGGGACAATGCACAATCTACATTATCCTTAATAGGAGAACTGCATTGTGCCAGGTTGTAGCACCAGAGCTAATTTCCTAATTTCCAAGTGTAGTCTTTGGTGCATGCTTATATATATAGTAACTTACTGTATATAGTAACTCACCTTTTTGAAAATTAAACATCTACGCAGGACCATAAATGCTTGTATTTCTCACAGATGCCACACTGTCAGTGACATAAATTAGCTGCAGTATTATCTTTTATTGTCTATATTGTCTTCAGCGATATATTGTTATCGTGACAGGCATAAATAGTAGCACATCTGCAAGTTTAAACATTCAAAGAGTTGATCTTTTCATAAACATTATTCTTTGTGTTTGAGCTGAGGAGCGTGGAAAGTTTTAGACCCGTGTGTGTGCTCTTTCTGTGGTTGGGCGCTGTGTTTTTGATGATGGTGGCTCTGGTTTTTTGAATTTGTACCAACTCCACTTTCCTCATCACTTCTACCTCTTTTTTTACAGAGCGGTGTCTTCATTTTTCTGCCTTTGCCATTGTTGTGTTGTGTGTTTGTTCAGCCCCTCGCTCGCTCCGTCTCTCTCAGAAACACACAGATTAAATCCATTGCTCAGTGTCCTCAAAGCTCCAGCTCAGCTAAAAACACCAATACATCTGTTCTTTAGTGGTTGGCTCCTTTTTGCATCTGCGTGACTGGTCAGCCAAGTTTATGAGTGCGGGATAAAAGTGGTCTCGCCAAACATCAAATCATTGAAATAATGATAATGTCTGTGTTGGCTCTTATATTACATCACTAATTTGTTTTCAAAAATAACTTCCAGTGTAGCGTTTGGGAAAGTAAATCGGGAAGCATGCACTCTGTTACCTCAAAGTATACAGTGATGGTAATATAATATCATAATCATACACAACAAAAGAAAACAGAAGTTGTCACTGTTACTTTGATAAATATATGTCCATAGTTGGTAGTACTCACAGTAGTAGTCACAATTTCTCTATTTAGTTACAGAATACTGAATACCTGCATTAAAATGTATTTTGTAACATATTCTGATACATAGGCCAGTCACAGTACTGTATTCTGAATAGAATACAGTAGAATACTTTTACACTGAATTGCACACTGGATTAAAAACAGCTTTATTTTGTTTGTGTATTTCACCATTTGTTATGCATTTATTTATTGTTGATCAGAGAAGGAAAAATCACACCTGCACTCACCACTAGAGCTGTAGTTTATGTTTTTTTCTTACTAATCATGTGCAGTTTGAAGCCTAAATTACATGATCAAATACCATAATGTATTCATTTCATTTTAGAAAAGTACCTGTACCGGAATATTCTGAGTATTCTGAATACATATTTTCTTTACGTGTTTTTGTACATTTACTTCCAAATACTGAGTATACAGCTCTGGAAAAGAGACCACTGCATTTTTTTTTCTGAAATCAGCATCTCTACATGTATTACAGCCATTCCATTCCAGCGTCTGTTGAATTCCAACACAAGCACAAAGCTGAGCTACTTCAGTTCTTGCACCAGGAGTGGAATAAAGTCACCCAAGAACAATGTGAAAGACTTGTGGAGAGCATGCCAAGACGCATGAAAGCTGTGATTAAAATGAAGGGTTATTGCACCAGATATTGATTTCTGAACTCTTCTTAAAGGTCCCATAGCATGAAATTTTCACTTTCTGAGGTTTTTGAACATTAATGTGAGCTCCCCTACCCTGTTTAGCCCCCCCCCCCATGGCTAAAAGTTGCAAAATGTGTAAACTGAGCATTTGCGATCCTTTTCCGCGTTTGAAAAAAAGACAGCCCAAACGGGCGATTCTGAAGAAAGGAAGTTTCTGACGTCACACTCGGGGAAAAATGCAAATGCAGTTCCACCCCCCC
Source organism: Paratrypauchen microcephalus (assembly GCA_036785185.1). NCBI lineage: Eukaryota > Metazoa > Chordata > Actinopteri > Gobiiformes > Gobiidae > Paratrypauchen > Paratrypauchen microcephalus. The sequence goes on along the minus strand of JAVJIX010000105.1, from coordinate 2,306,822 downwards.
ATCTGGATGTCTACCCACCGTCTCTGGAAATCACGCCCAGAGAATTTGGACTGCAAAGGAGCTATGCAATGCGAGATGCGTTTTTTTATTTGCCTGGAGGCACGTGAGAGCGTTTCCAGGCTCGGATGTCCTTTATCCAAGCATCCGAACCTCTGAAACAGCAGTGGTTTAATTTTATTTTCTGTGGAAATGTGTTTTTTGTTAATGGAAGGGGTCTCATATATCTTCCTCCGTGCTTGAAACACGGAAGTGGGGCCAGCGCACAGTGCACCGCTAAATGAGGAAAGAGCGGAGAGTTTGGCTTACCCCCCCCCCACCCGCTGCACTGGCCTGTCTTTGTCCTCCTCATTTGCATTCAATGCAACAATGCCCATAATAAAGTGTTTGAGAGAGATATTTTTGACTCTGACTGTGTTCATGAGGCTTTCTCATGCACTGAGTCTTGATTTTGAAGAAGGATTCATTTACAGTATTAGGGAGCCATTAAGGAGCCATATAAAAGCATCAAGAAGTACCATGTCATGGGATCTTTAAGTGTAAACATTAGTATTATGTTGTTTTAAAATGAATTTGATCTTGTTTCTTTGCATTGTTTGAGGTCTGAAAACATGTATCATTTTTGTTATTTTGACCATTTGTCATTTTCTGCAAATAAATGCTAAATGCTAAACGATAATATTTTTATTTGGAATTTGGGGGAAATGTTGTCAGTAGTTTATAGACTCAAAGAAAAATGTTCCTTTTGCCCAAACACATACTTATAAGTAATAAAATCAGAAAAACTGATAATTTTGCAGTGGTCTCTTATTTTTTTTCAGAGCTGTATTTATTTGACTTGTTAATAAAATAGCTCTCATAAGATATTACTTGGTCACTGTTCCCACTAGGCTATCCTACCAGGTTCATGTATTGATTTTGTAATTTTGACCTTCCAATTACATGTATTAAGCAATTTGTCCAATTGTGTTGCTCTCACACTTACTTTAAACATATAAATTCCTTCAATACTTTTTAGTACTCATGTATTTTTAGACCACTTTGTCCTTCTACTTTTGTCTACTTTTGTTATTTGGAGGAACGCCACTCTTACTTGAATACAGTATTACCTACTCTTCTGTGACTTCTTTTCTGGAGACAACACCTTAGAATTATAGTTCTGATAAAATAACTGTTACCCAAACCAAACTGAAATGAATTAGATTCACTCCTGTGTTTATTTTTGATAAATAATTCTTCAGTCGTATAAACAGGTTGCAAAATGAAAGCACTCTTGTGGCGTTCCTGTGGCGCGGCGCAGTCTGAGAGCTGGAGTAATCGATCAGAGCTGCTCTAAATGACCCACTTGGACAATGGACACAGTGGGCCCTCGTTCCGCCACGGGCTCATTGCAAAGTCCAGGCGCCGAGCAGCAGCGTTCACCCTGATTTACACCTGGAATATAAAAATGATTTGAAGAAATAGTTTGGGGCACCAACAGCCCAACGTCCCCTTTGATGTTAACAAGCGGTAAATCAGGTTTTGGAGAAGGAGGAAGATGAAGAGGCACGCGCCGATAAGGGAGGGGGGGAGACAAAAGGTGTGTGTGTGTGTGTGTGTGTGTGTGGGGGGGGGTCAGTGCAGAGCAATAGCAAGTGTTGCGGAAGATAGAAAAGTTATAGGCAAAGGCAAAATTGGAAAGTGAAAGCACCTCTTCTTTTATGTTTTGGCAGCGAAAGCAAAGAGGAGAAGAAAGTAGAATTGAAACAAATTAAAAGCTTTGAGAGGAGAAACGCTTTACCTCTGATGTACGAAATGTTAACCTCGAAACAGATCAAAGACGGTAGAAAAAGGAATGTCTAAAGTGCTCATTCATTCTATGTGGTGGTTTAGGTGTGTGCGAGGAAAGGAAACTATTTTATACATGTCTAATTTTGATTGAGCTGTTGTCAGTATGGAAAAACACAAATAATTGAAGAAATATGTATATTCTGCAAGCAAAGAAACATTGTTCTTTTTTTGTCACAATGGTAAATTGAATATTCAACAATCCCTCAAAGTCCCAGTTCTGCAATGACATTTCTGATTTAGTAACCATAGTAACATGCTGTGTGTGGCCTATAGAAAGAGTTCACCTACGGTCATTGGGTAATGGACAAGATTGTGGATAAAAGTGGTTGTAATGAGTTTCCTTCGCAGGGTGGCCATTAGAGACAGGGTGAGGAGCCCAGTTACACAGGATTATCTTAGAGTAGAGCCACTGCTCCTCCACATTGAGAGGAGGCTCAGGCACTCAGACTGCTGCCTCTGCGACACGGCCCTGGAGAAATAAAGTGGAAGAAAATGGATGGATGATCAAAAGATAAAAAGCATTAATGAGTGTAAATGAGAGTCAAATACTGTATAACCATTCATTGCGTAATTGCGTTTGCCCTTGACATGAGGTTACAAAAATTCCTCCTTCCATCCATCTCCACAAGTTTGACGCACTTTTTGCAACTAATAAAAACATTCTTCAACTTCCACCAGACGAATTGTAATTTGTCACTTTGTCAGAGCTAATAGCCTTGTAACAGTGCGGTGCGCTGAGTGAACAGTGGCTCCAAACAGCCGTCGTCCTGATGCGTCTCAGTGTCTCAGGTGAAGAGGGTGAAACTGGATCCGACTGGTTCTCTGCTCCTGCTTTGTTCCACCTGTCACTCCTGTGCTAACGGGCTGTCCACGTTCACAAGCAAAAGCATGACTTATTTACTACTTCAGTAAAATGTGCTAATGGGAAATATTAGCTAATTAAATGAATAACACTTCAAGAATCTTTAATCTTTGAAGCTAGGCAGGGTTGAGCCTGGTTATTACTGTAAGGGAGACCATTGCGACTACAAGTTGCACTAGTGACGTGGTAATGGTTCTGTAGTGCCTACTGTTGTTGTGTCCTTGGGCAAAACACTTGCACCCACCTTGTTTCCAGTGCCCATGTACTGTATGTTAGTGTCTGAATGTGAGTGCAAATGCAGGAGAACAAATTAATCCATGGCTACAATCTATACAATCTATAACAGATTTCGAAGCATTTGTGAATGTTTAAAAAAGTAGTACGCCTCCTTCTATGTTGTCTATCAGAGATGAGAGTCCAAAATGCCAACTGGGAGGCATGGAGTGGTATAATATTAGCCTTCTCTTCTTTTCTTCCTTTCCAAAAAGTCTCTTCAAAAGCTCAACAGGTTGAATATTAATATATCTTTCAAAACTGCAGACTGTGTTCTAAACTCCATTGACCCTTTAAATGTCACTCTAATATGTTTTGTTCTGTTTCTGATTCAATGATTCAGTTCAATTTTGTACTCGGCTGTGTCCAGGTGTCTCCAAACTGCAACCAAGTGCTGGTGAATGGGAAGGAGATGCGCGGGCGACAGTCTCTGGCGGTGAACTTCAATTACCTACACCTATGGGCACAGCTGCAGCTCACAGTGTGGGTGCCCAAACTGCCTCTGCAGATCGACGTGTCAGACACCGAGCTGAGTCAGGTCAAAGGCTGGAGAGTGCCCATTGTCACTAACAGAAGGTAAGGGCAGTCTACTAGTGTGCAGTAATACAAGTAATCATACATCATAGTAGGAGTACAGTAGTTGTAATAGTAGATGATAATATACAGCTCTGAAAAAAAAAAAAAAAAGAGACCACTGCAAAATTATCCGTTTTTCTGATTTTACTACTTATAGGTATGTGTTTGGGCAAAAGGAACATTTTTGTTTGAGTCTATAAACTACTGACAACATTTCCCCCAAATTCCAAATAAAATATTATCGTTTAGAGCATTTATTTGCAGAAAATGACAAATGGTCAAAATAACAAAAAAGATGCATGTTTTCAGACCTCAAACAATGCAAAGAAACAAGATCAAATTCATTTTAAAACAACATAATACTAATGTTTACACTTAAGAAGAGTCCAGAAATCAGTATTTGGTACATTGGCCCTTATTTTTAATCACATCTTTCATGTGTCTTGGCACGCTCTCCACAAGTCTTTCACATTGTTCTTGGGGGACTTTATTTCACTCCCGGTGCAAGAACTGAAGTAGCTCAGCTTTGTGTTTGTGTTGGAATTCAACAGACGCTGGAATGGAATGACTCTAATACATGTAGAGATGCTGATTTCAGAAAAAAAATGCAGTGGTCTCTTATTTTTTTCCAGAGCTGTATAATGGTTTAGACCTAAACTCATTTTGACTGGCAAGGTCTGAAGTGCCTTGCTCAAGGACACAAAACAGTCTCATTAGGGCATGGGATTTGAATCACTGACTACTGGTAAACCAAGTAATCGCTCACCACCCCTTTTTGTAATGAATACTAATTTATCGTAGTTCTGTGGTAGTATCATGTTAGTAAGAGATGTTGAGGTCATGGTAATATTAATTTTAGTCATGAGTACAGTGAAGTCTACTGAATTAAAAGCATTCACAGCATGTATTTTACTTAAAAAACACACCTTTTTTATGTGAGCAGCAATGCAAACCTCCTCTCCTGCATATTGCCGTTGCGTATGTGTTTGTGAGATAAAGTGCTTATTGAATGGACCTCTTGAGAGCACATATCATGAGAGGAGCTTTATAATTTGCTCTAAGGTCAAGGCTAACCGGGCCATACTCCTGACAACTATTATGGCTTAAGCATCATTCTCACAGAAAACCATCATACTATACAGCACACACACACACATACACGCTACCAGAGAGTGAACTCCATAAAGACGACACACCATGCATGCACGTACATAATTACAGACATTATTCTTTGAGTTTGTTGTTGTTGTTGTTCTGTGGAAAGTTCATTCTGTGTCACAGGGTCACAGTAATGCATAAGGTTAAGTATTCTCCATTTTAATAAGAGTTGTACATTTGAATATTGCCGTAGTGCGCATAAAGCATGGCGACAGTGTTAGTGTTTATACTGATTTCTCTTTTCAGTTTATGGCAGAAGCTGTGATGACAACTGCTCCTCTGTAACATTTTGCCTGTCCAGAATACGACATAAATATAATTTTATTGGTCCAAATAGTAAAACCTCATATGCTTCTTTGGCATTAACAACTCGTCCTCCAAAATGTAAACATATATATATATATATAGCTTGTATATGGAAAACGGAGATGTTCTTTATGCATTGTGAACATCTCCATTTTGTTGTGTCTTATCTGGTTGCCTTCCCTTCGCGTTTCTGTTCAGCTGGGCCTATTTTTCAATTTCAACAATTTCTGCTCAGATAGCCGGCACACCTTTATATCTCCCTCCCTCATCCACCGCACACACACACAAGCTCTGTGTGGGAATGGGACTCCTGCTATAAGGGCTCCTGGTGCATTCTGGGGGCTCTGTGTGAAGGGGGGAGGGTGTAGGTGGGGTGGGTGAGAGGATGTTGATGTGTGGGGCTGTGTAGATACCACACAGAGGGGGGGCACTACAAAGGCCCACCAGTGTCTCTGTGTATCTGAAAGCAGACCTGAGCCAGCCGTACGACCTGCACAGAGCCGCATGATCTGACTCCTGTGTTATGGGTCTCATGTGGGTGCTTTTTGTATTATAATGTAACTGTGACATCTTATATGGAAGCATTGTGTGTGCGTGTGTCTGTGTGTATATATATACAGACACACACACACAGTTCATATATATACAGCTCTGGAAAAAATAAGAGACCGCTGCAAAATTATCAGTTTTTCTGATTTACTACTTATAGGTATGTGTTTGGGCAAAAGGAACATTTTTGTTTGAGTCTATAAACTACTGACAACATTTCCCCCAAATTCCGAATAAAAATATTATCGTTTAGAGCATTTATTTGCAGAAAATGACAAATGGTCAAAATAACAAAAATTATACGTGTTTTCAGACCTCAAACAATGCAAAGAAACAAGATCAAATTCATTTTAAAACAACATAATATTGATGTTTACACTTAAGAAGAGTTCAGAAATTAATATTTGGTGCAATAACCCTTATTTTTAATCACAGCTTTCATGCGTCTTGGCATGCTCTCCACAAGTCTTTCACATTGTTCTTGGGTGACTTTATTCCACTCTTGGTGCAAGAACTGAAGTAGCTCAGCTTTGTGTTTGTGTTGGAATTCAACAGACACTGGAATGGAATGGCTGTAATACATGTAGAGATGCTGATTTCAGAAAAAAATGCAGTGCTCTCTTATTTTTATTTCCAGAGCTGTATAGCCTTCTTGCAATTGAATGTCAACACATTTTCTTAGGTTAGGTTAGGTTAGGTTTCTTTATTAGTCTCCACCAGGGAGAAATTTGTCTTGGAGGTAAGGGAAGTTTGCAGTACAGACAGAAATATACATACATACATACATACATACATACATACATACATACATACATACATACATACATACATACATACATACATACATACATACATACATACATACATACATACATACATACATACATACATACATACAATACACATACACGACATCAGATAAAAGATAACGGTGTTGGCACAGACATAGATGTATTGGGTGTTCCCACTCCCGCCTCCGATCCTCCCCCCCGAACCATCATGCACCATCACTATATAAAAAGTACATTTTATTTTTATTTATGGCAGGATGAATGTGTATAATACACATTCATCCTGCCATAAATAAAAATAAAATCGGTCCCCAAGTCAGACACATTCACTCACCAAAATTCACTAAAAATAAAAATACCCACCCCCCAAACGCTAACTACAAGTGTCCATCCATATCGGTCCAGGCAATCACCTATCTTCTCTGGTTATACTGGTTTAGTAGCTTCATAGATTATGGGGACAAAGTAGTGCTTGTAGCGATTGTGCTTGCACAGTGGAAGCCTAAATCTCCTTCCAGAATTTAGGAGGAATTCATTTATAAGTGTCACATACCAACACAACCCTACTATAAAAGGTGAAGCTCAAATTAGAGAATATTGATGAGAGGATTAAGATTTATAGACTAAAACTAAAAGGCAATTTCTGTATAATATAGTATAAGAGTCCAGTGTCTTGTAAATGTTATTAATTCATTGCTATGAACACTGAAAGCTGAAAGCATGTTGCACCCTCATCCATAATGGAAACCAAAACATTTTTTTTTCATTCAAATGTTATGCGTTCTTCAATATACAGTGCAGCGACGTGCTGAGATCAGATTAACCACTCAAAGTATTTATTTAACATGCTACAGAACACAATCTCCTCCCAAGGTCTCGTGAAGGATGTCAACAGCACACTTATTACAGATAAAAGCGCTTGATAAAAAGTTGTTTCGGAAATGATCGGAGCAACCGCACTGCATGTTGCCTTATTGTGGAACTTATCTGACAATACACACACACACACACACACACAGTTCATATATAGTTCAATTGTGACATTGTCTGTTGCCCCTTAAACATTAAAAAAAATTCTAAAAAGCACCAGCAGGAAACTGTATTTAAGAGAGAAAGAGGTGAGAACTGCTGTGTGACAGTCTGTCCCCATTGTTCACACAGGTGTTGCACAATACTTTTTGTGAAAGAAAAAACAAAAGCAATTTCAGTATGAGGAAAAACACAGATTTTTTTTTTTTTTTCCTAGTCTGGAAATTGCTCAAAAGCAGTGTAAAATGAAAGCCAGTAATGTGTGGTGTGGGTTCTGGTGTAAGAGGAGCGCTGTGTTCACGAGCAGAGTGGATTAGACGCTGAATGAAGAGTGCTGTCTCACTGAAGAGGTGGAAACTGCAGCTAGAACTGAACACCAGATCAGATCACTAATCAGAACATGAGCCTTCACCTGATCATCTGCTCCACTCACTTCCTGTTTCTGTCACAGACCCACCCGAGACAGTGAAGATGACGAGGACGACGAGAAGAAGGGCAAAGGCTGCACCCTCCAGGTATTCCACTATTATAGATCACAAACATGTAGAGCTGCTCCTGTTCAAGTCCATTTATTCTTATGGTCAGGTCTGATTTGCAGTGGTGGGAGGTAGCAAAGTACCAATAGTATAGTACTGTACTTAAGTAGAATTTTTAGGTATCTGTACTTTACTTAAGTACATTTTACAGTGGATACTTTTACTTGACTACATTTGAAAGCAGGTGTCTGTACTTTCTACTCCACTACATTTTTGAACACTACTAAAAAGTAAAAAGTACTTTTCATATGTTTTGAGGGGTTATTTTGACCATGTTTGTGGTAACATCCTGACTAAAGTTTTTGAATTTAAGTTTACAATCAGGTTTTGAGCAAACTAATTCATAATCAAAATTAAGAAATCAATTTGTACTGCAACTCTACTGCAACCAAAAATATGTATAATGTTTTCTATAACACTACATTTTAACAATTTAACAACATGTGCATGAAATATTTTTAACTTTTTAAACTTTTAATACGTTTACTTTTACTTGAGTAACTTTTTACCTTTGTATCTGTGCATTTCCTTATGTAACACAATTGATTACAGTAATCCCTCGTTTATCGCGGGGGTTAGGTTCCAGAAATAACCCGCAGTAAGTGAAATCCGCGAAGTAGGACAACTTTATATTTTACAATTATTCTACATGTTTTAAGGCTGTAAATGCCTCACCACACACATTATACGCTTTTCTCAGACTGGAATTAACATTTTCTCACATTTGTCTCTAGTTTAAACACTCAAACTTTCATAGATTTTCAACAAAGTGTATTAATAGTGACGCGTGGGGGGAGACACGGCTCCGGAAGGCCCGCCAGACGCGCGAGCAGCACTGCCACGTCCCAGGAAGAGACGCGCACCAACCCCTTGGAGAAGTGCGCGACACGTGCTGCTCTGTCACGGATTTGTCCACGATTTATGGTGGACAAATCCGGGCCTTCGGGGGGCCTTCCGGAGCTATGTCTCCCCCCACGCGTCTCCCCCCACGCGTCACTATTAATACATTTTGTTGAAAATCTATGAAAGTTTGAGTGTTTAAACCAGACATGGGACCAAGTCACACATGTGCAAGTCTCAAGTAAGTCTCAAGTCTTCACCTTCAAGTCCCAAGTAAGTCCCAAGTATTTTTTTCTTGGGCAAGTCAAGTCAAGTCAAGTCACAGGCTATGTCAAGTCAAGTCAAGTCAAGTCCTGTAATAGGTCAAGTCAAGTCCAAGTCAAGTCACCTTTGGCGTATTGTTGTAATTTTAGCTGCAGAATCTGATCTTAATAAAGTGAAAGGCAATATATAAGACAGTGTAAGTAATCATCATTGGCTAATGTGCCCAACCTGTTATCAAATATTTGTATTGTAAATACTCATGTTCAGTAAAATATACTCAACAAAAATATAAACGCAACACTTTTGTTTTTGCTCCCGTTTTTCCTGAGATGGACCTAAAGATCCAAAATTCACTCCAGATACACAACACTACCATTTCTCTCAAACATTGTTCACAAATCTGTCCAAATGTGTGACAGCGAGCACCTCTGCCCCGCCGAGACAATCCACCCCACCTCACAGGTGCGCCATATCAAGATGCCGATCCGACATCATGACCAGTGCACAGGTGCGCCCCAGACTGCCCACAATAAAAGGCCACCCCGAAATGTGCATTTTTTTGCTTTATTGGGGGTCTGGGGACTCAGAACCAGTCAGTATCTGGTGTGACCACCATTTGCCTCATGCAGTGCAACACATCTTCACATAGAGTTTATCAGATTGTCAATTGTGGCCTGTGGAATGTTGGTCCACTCCTCTTCAATGGCTGTGCGAAGCTGTTGGATATTAGTGGGAGCTGGTACACGCTGTCGTATACGCCGGTCAAGCACATCCCAAACATGCTCAATGGGTGACATGTCCGGTGAGTATGCTGGCCATGCAAGAACTGGGACATTTTCAGCTTCCAAGAATTGTGTACAGATCCTTGCAACATGGGGCCGTGCATTATCTTGCTGAAACATGAGGTGATGTTCATGGATGTATGGCACAACAATGGGCCTCAGGATCTCATCACGGTATCTCTGTGCATTCAAAATGCCATCAATAAAATGCACCTGTGTTCTTCGTCCATAACAGCCTTTGAAGAGGAGTGGACCAACATTCCACAGGCCACAACTGACAATCTGATAAACTCTATGCGAAGAAGATGTGTTGCACTGCATGAGGCAAATGGTGGTCACACCAGATACTGACTGGTTCTGAGTCCCCAGACCCCCAATAAAGCAAAAAAAATGCAAATTTCGGGGTGGCCTTTTATTGTGGGCAGTCTAAGGCACACCTGTGCACTGGTCATGATGTCAGATCGGCATCTTGATGTGGCGCACCTGTGAGGTGGGGTGGATTGTCTCGGCGGGGCAGAGGTGCTCGCTGTCACACATTTGGACAGATTTGTGAACAATGTTTGAGAGAAATGGTAGTGTTGTGTATCTGGAGTGAATTTTGGATCTTTGGGTCCATCTCAGGAAAAATGGGAGCAAAAACAAAAGTGTTGCGTTTATATTTTTGTTGAGTGTACATCATAGACTCAAACAAAACAGTGATAATGTAATTATTGGTTATTTATTGGCAAAAGTGATCTGTACATCGAAAACCAAACTGTTTCACATGTTTTCAACATTGCTTCAGCATTGAGCTGAAACCAGTAACAGCTAAAACAAACTTGTATTAAACTTTGTTACACTCCCTAACTCACTCTGTCCCACACACACACACACACACACGCACGCACACACACGCACACACACACACCACTCTTCACGTGCGTAATGGGTCAGGCGCGCTCCTCGAGAGCTCGTGTATTTAGACTACACCTTTGTAAGAGACTGACTAAGAGTAAAAAGTGATGAGAGTTTTGTTTATTATTATTATTTGAACGTAGACCCTCGGTCAAGTGATCTCCTGCATACCACAAAACCAAGCCAACAACTGATCTGAGCAACGCCAAGAGACAGTACATTAACGCCACATAGCCCTCCACCACAAGCGCAAACACAGCGCAACTCTCACATCTGAGGGGACGAAACCAGGACTGGACCAGGTCTAGACCTGGACTAAACCGGGATTAAACCACCACGGGCCACTCTTTGCTGATTTCGTGCGGCTGGTTTGTGGCTGGGGCTGAGAGTACGCGGTCCGGGCGCCGCGGATCGTTTTCGTGCTCGCAGCCCCGGTGCACGCGCGGCCTCGTGCCGGTGGTGGTGCACGTGGTGCACGTGTTGCGTCCCAGGACATGGCAGTGCCGCTGAATGAGCACGAAAACATTATGTGAACACGCAAGTCATTCAAGTCATCGTGTCTCAAGTCAAGTCAAGTCCCGAGTCCTGGACTTCCAAGTCCGAGTCAAGTCTCAAGTATTTCATTTTTTGTCGAGTCAAGTCACAAGTCATAAAAACAGCGACTCGAGTCGACTCGAGTCCAAGTCACTAAGTCTCAAGTCCCCATGTCTGGTTTAAACTAGAGACAAATATGAGAAAATGCAGCGCGAGGCCGCGCGTACACCGGGGCTGCGAGCACGAGATAGAACTGCGGCACCCAGACCGCGTGCTCTTAGCCCGAGCCACAAACCGAACACGCACAAACGAACGCAAAAGCCGCACGGAGTGATTTAATCCTGGTTCAGACCTGGTCTAGTTCTGGTTTAGACCTGGTTTAGTCCACGTTTAGTCCTGGTCTAGTCTCTTAGCCAATCAGGACGCAGAACACATTGTTACACTATAAAAAAAAATTTTACACTATAAAAAAAAATTGAAAAAAAAAATCCGCGAAACAGCGAGGCCGCGAAGAGTGAACCGCGATAGAGCGAGGGTTCACTGTACTTCAAACACCACTGTTGATTTGTAATTTCTTCTTCTCCAGTACCAGTATGCCTTGGTGAGGGTGCTGACCCATTTCGTGGCAGAGCCGTCAGACCCTGGTGGAGAGATGGTGTACATGCTGGGCTCGGACTGGCAAGCAGACATCACACACTTAGTCCTGGAGCAGTTGAAGGTAACTCAACAGCAACAACATTTATTAACACACAACATACAGCTCTGGAAAAAAATAAGAGACCACTGCACTTTTTTCTGAAATCAGCATCTCTACATGTATTACAGCCATTCCAGCATCTGTTGAATTCTAACACAAACACAAAGCTGAGCTACTTCAGTTCTTGCAGCAGGAGTGGAATAAACTCACCCAAGAACAATGTGAAAGACTTGTGGAGAGCATGCCAAGACGCATGAAAGCTGTGATTAAAAATAAGGGTTATTGCACCAAATATTAATTTCTGAACTCTTCTTAAGTGTAAACATTAATATTATTTTGTTTTAAAATGAATTTGATCTTGTTTCTTTGCATTGTTTGAGTTCTGAAAACGTATCTTTTTTGTTATTTTGACCATTTGTCATTTTCTGCAAATAAATGCTAAACGATAATATTTTCATTTGGAGTTTGGGGGAAATGTTGTCAGTAGTTTACAGACATTTACAGACAAAAATGTTCTTTTTGCCCAAACATACCTATAAGTAGTAAAATCAGAACAACTGATAACGCACATAGCAACGGTGAAAAAGTTAAAATCCAGAGAAAACAGTGCGGAGGAGGTCGGACGCGGAGGACGCGCAGAGGCCGACGACGTTACTTTTTCGTGCTGTGATCTGTGCGTTGCAACAATGGAATTTCCCCACTGAGGGACTAATAAAGGCATATCTTATCTTATCTTATCTTATAGTGTCAAAACAAAAAAAAAACCCAAATTGTGATGCCATTGAGATTGAATATACAGTAGTTTTTAAAAAAATATATATACATATTTGTGAGATCAAAGTTGCTCAAATTTCTAACCATCGTACATTTTTTTGCTATTAAATGTTTATAAAGGAAACAGTAAATATCAAGAACACTGCGCTGTGTGCCTTCCAGGTGGAGGATCCTCGCATTGCCAAACTGATTGATGGAAGAATCCTTGTGGGACGAGACTTGGGAATCACCACTATCCAGGTACAGCAGGTATTTCTATATGTAACATGAGCCTAAAAATAAACTCAACCTCCACAAACATCAACTGCCTGCAAGGAGGAAACATTAAAGACACTGGACCTGATTTGTACTTGTTATTTCATTTTAAACAGTGTGCAGTAGTCCAAAATTATTCCTCACTCTCCTAATCTATTCCTAGCATCCTAATTATTCCTCACAATGCGTTCATAAGGAGGTTGGAGAACTTTGAGGGGCCAAAATTAGATGCAGACAGCACATAATGGTCTAATCTTCACCCTGTAGCTGCTTTAACAATGTAACTGTACTGGAGCAAAACAGATTTTACCTTATTACATGACAAAAATTGTGTACAACCCTTTTAAAATACTTTTTAAAAAACAAGTTCTCACTATTTTGACTTTTTTTTTTGCATTTTGTCTTGTGGAGTGAGGTATAGGCCTGTCACAATAATTATTATGTGTACCTTTTCTATGTACTAGTGGGAAATCTTTTGCTCTTTTTCTGTACTGTGACCACATTTTGAGCTGTAGAAGGTTGAATAAATAACTCATTGTATGATATTTATTTATTACAGCTTTGGGGGGAAATTCTGCTTTATGGTTTGATCCTCGTCAGGTGTAATTTGGCCTCTCCTGACTCAGCCATAATGTCTGAGTGATGTAAACACTATTAGCTCATTTTCTCTCTTTCTCTTTTTCTTTTTTTTCCTCGATTACGTAGCTTGTTAGCCACAATTAACTTTCGGATTTGGCCCCAACATCTTGCTGCTATGTTAAGCAATTACAGACTTGACGCACTTACACAAGGCAAACACCGCGCTTGCATTCTAATGAGCTGGCCTTTCGTAATTAAAACTACGTACATGGGAGACTGATGGAAAGTGGATGGAGAGAGTGTGTTTTACACGGCTCATATGGGTGGATTTTTGATAACAGAAAATGCCTGGTTTCAGGGATATTGTTTGTGTGTCAGTGTTTGAGTTTTATGCAGTATAGCAGTACGAGTTTTTATGTTGTTTATCTTGGGATTATTATTATTATTATTTATTATTAGCCATTTCAGACAGTTTCATGTCTTCTATTATGCAAAAATGACTGTTGTGAGCTTTAAGCCATGTTAGAATGTTGTTACCTTATCAAAAACACACTTTGAGTTGCTTTGTTTCATTCACACATGTATGAATGTGTGAATAATACTTTATAAATAACACTAGTCTACAAGCAAAATGCTTCCAGAACAAAAGTAGTGAAATATTTCTTGGTTTAGGTCACTAATAAAGAAAAAGTAAGTCAGAAGTGCTGATTGGCTATAGTTTCCAAGAGTATTGGGTCAAAATAGGAAATTTATGCAAAATAAGGCAAAAATGGTAGTTTATCAGAAGGTACAGTGTGTCTAAAAGCAACCAGTTCTGGCTTCTGAAAGCCTGTCTGCACATTCCAATACATTCATTTTAATATGTCTACAGTTTTAACATCAAATATGTTTTGATTTCACATAAGAGAGATGCCTCGAAATTGGATGAATAACCCAGATAACTTCTGTTACGTTTGTGGTGAAGTGAAGTTTGCATCACTAAAGCGCAACATAACTGCAGTGGTTAAAAAGGCGTACCACCATTACTTTGGTTACAAAGTTGGAGATCAGGACAAAACTTGGGCTCCACATTATTGTTGTAACACATGACCAACTAATCTTCGCCAGTGGCTCATCAAGAAAATAAAATTTCTTGATGGATAAAGAAGTGCAAGTTAAGTATTTTCAAAATATAAAGATTATTTTTAAGCAAAAATGCTAATTCTATTGTATAAACAGATGCGATTTTGATGTAAAACAATATCTAAATATCTTGAATACATTTGCTAACCAGCACAGTTATCAATTGATTTTCAGTTCATCTTATCAATATAAATGAGATTTAGCCACTTTTATCTCGGAAACAGATCGAGTCCAAAAATTTGTAGACCAGTGTTATTTATTATTATTATTTGATTATTATTATTATTCGCCAGACGGTTTAAATGTCTTCTTTTACGCAAAAATGACTGTTGTGAGCTTTAAGCCATGTTAGATTGTTGTTACCTCATCAAACACAACACTTTGAGTTGCTTTGTTTCATTCACACGTTTGAATAATCCTTTATAAAAGTCTGTCTTCATCCAAAGCTCAAAATGCTCTGTTTCACCTTGTGATGCCATTGTTGGTAGTTTTCAAGTTAAAAACAACCTTTCAGTAGTAGAAGTTCAGAAAAGCTCATTATAGTGAATGTGCATGGAGTTTAAAAACACAGTGGAGCACTTTTGTGACCTAATGGTTAACTTATGCTTGTTATTTATGTTGGAGCTTTTCAAAAGATAAATTAAATATGCTGTACATTCAATATACAGCTCTGAAAAAAAGAGACAGATGCAAAGTGATCAGTTTTTCTGATTTTACTACTTATAGGTATGTGTTTGGTATTAGGTATGAATGGCTGTAATACATGTAGAGATGCTGATGTGAATGTGCATGGAGTTTAAAAACACAGTGGAGCACTTCCTGTGTTACCACATGCCATGACAAGGCGGAACAGAGTGTTTTCTGTTTGTGAGAAGAGACATTTAAGAGAAGAATTCAATGTAAATATGCCGAGTTTGTGTGTGAAACATGTGAATAAAACAAAACACTACTCCAAGTATATTTTTGATGAAGAAACAACATTATAAAAAAATCAGAAAATAGCATAACATGGGCCCTTTCATTTCATTTCTAATCAAACTCTAGCATTGTAATGAGCTTAAACTGGACTTTACTTTCAGAGGTCACATTGGTGCTTACTGTATAGAGTAGCTTTTTTATATAGAGTGTTTTTTTTGTTTTGTTTTTTCATTTATTCATTTATTTAGTTCTTTATTTTTGGGACTTGGGACCACCGTATGCATGACCACCCCCACACATTCTCACAGCTGCGATTTATGTCAAATTCAGAGGGGAGAATTTCACCCGGCAATTCTCCAAAGATGAGTCGACAGACGTCATTTTGTAGTTTGACATTTCAATTTTTACCTCCCTCCTCCTCCTCCTGGCCCCCTCCTGCCCCCCACCTTCCCCGCCTCTTATTTGGCGTCCATCTTGAAGAGCAATCCCGCACCAGTCAATCATCGCATTTTGTAACTTGGCCGAGGTTGGGATTGACTTTGACGTTGTTTGAGAGCTTTTCTTTGTGTACCAATCAAACGCAGCTGTCCCCCTGTCACCGGGCGGAGCATAGCGAGACACAACATAGGGCTCTAATCTGTATGAGCCTCTGTTTCTCTCTCCCCAATCGGCTCTGCGTCTGATCTGTCCAGGCCCATTTGTCAGCACGTCGTCCCTCTGACACCGCCTCTATTTATTCTGTGTGTTCGACATCCCTCACTTACTCTTTTTTTCACTTTTCCGTCAGTTTCGCTCTGTCTGAGGCCTGTTGCTTTGTTTATGCTAAATAACTTGAACAAGGCGGGTGAGAATATGTGTGGTTTTACATTTTTCCTCCGAACAACTGCAAAATGCTGTTGAAATGGTTGTTGCTTGGTGGTCACAAAAACAAGCATAATATCAGTACTGCCTTGAGCCTTTTTGTGGCCTAATGGTTAACTTATGCTTGTTATTTATGTTGGAGCTTTTCAAAAGATAAATTAAATATGCTGTACATTCAATATACAGATCTGAAAAAAAAAAGAGACAGATGCAAAATTATCAGTTTTTCTGATTTTACTACTTATAGGTATGTGTTTGGTATTAGGTATGAATGGCTGTAATTAGGGTGACCACCGGCATGAAACAGGAAAGGAGGACACTTGTGTCCAAAAAGGAGGACAAAGGCCCTAAAGTGAGGACACCTTGGGTTTTTTGTTTTGTTTTTTGTTTTTTGTTTTTTGTTTTCCCTCGGGGGGATTATGAATTATGAAGTCAACATATATTTATTAACATGGAACACCCATCAAAAAGAAAAATGTGGCAAATTATGGTCAAGATGATATGAACAATAACAATATCATCACTAATTCACTGAAAAAAAACAGTCTTTGCCATGCCATCATATGCCATGGCAAAGAAGAAAGAAATGCAGAACTAGTAGTTCTGCATTTCACTTTTAAGAGGTAAGATCTCGCTACCTGGATTTGTGTAATTCGCACAAAATCCCCAAAATATTATTTGCAATTATGAAAGCCGTAATGTAAATATTGTAACGTATTTTAACTGTCTACATTGAGAGAAAACGTAAGCGAAACCTGTTACGCAGGGCACTAAAGAAAACACAATTTTAAGGGACAGTAATAAGGCGATGAAGATGGAAGAAGGAGCCAAGTTGCACCTCAAAGGGTGGCTGATAGCGCAGATAGAGAGCGGACAATACGAGGGGCTGACGGCTGTATCAGCTGCGCGCGGCGCTCATCGCAAATGTTTGCATACGACACATCGCGGAGTAGCAAGTGTAAATAATGGGTGGGGATTTATGACGATTTATGCAAGGGTGGCTGATGAGGGTCCGAAAGGAGGACAAAATGTAAAAAAAAGGAGGACACGTGACAGACGGCCGGACAGACAGCTCTAAAACCGGACTGTCCGGACGAAATCCGGACGAATGGTCACCGTAGCTGTAATACATGTAGAGATGCTGATTTCAGAAAAAAATGCAGTGGTCTCTTATTTTTTTTCCAGAGCTTTATGTGATTCATATTAAGGTTTCACCGCTTTTTCAGTTCCAATACCAATTCAGATACTATAGCTTTAAGAATCTGCCGATACCTGATATCAACCAATACCTAGTGAAAAACTGAAAGTGCATATATGTATACTAGCTGTTATTTATCTCTCATGGAACTACAGAACAACTTTGTAGAAATAGAAGTTGAAACATTATGAGACTTTCTGGACTATGACCAGACTTATTATACCTTATTATATTCTCAACCATGATATCGTCTTAAACAATATTTTGAAGCCAATAACCCATCTGGTACATTTTTCAGTATCAGCTCCCATATCCGATATCAGTACTGCATCGGTGCATTCCTAATTCATATCTAGAACCCAATTATCAACAGCAGTAACATAGTATAATAAAAATAATAAAGCAAAGAATCACATTTTTGGTGATATTTTCTCTTCCAATAACCATTATTTAGGAGTTAAAAGTTTAAACAGTACTACTAAACCAACAAGCTTCAATTTCCTGCCAGTAAATTGTATATTATCATCTAAATTTGTAATTTTCTTCAAATCTTAAATTGTACAGTTGTGGGCTTAGTCACATGGGAGCTGTCCGTAGTGCTGAAACATACATTATTGTAAAAATATACAGCTCTGGAAAAAAATAAGAGACCACTGCAAAATGATCAGTTTTTCTGATTTTACTACTTATAGGTATGTGTTTGGGCAAAAGGAACATTTTTGTTTGAGTCTATAAACTACTGACAACATTTCCCCCAAAATCCAAATAAAATATTATCGTTTAGAGCATTTATTTGCAGAAAATGACAAATGGACAAAATAACAAAAAAGATACATGTATTCAGACTTCAAAGAATGCAAAGAAACAAGATCAAATTCATTTTAAAACAACATAATGCTAATGTTTACACTTAAGAAGAGTTCAGAAATCAATATTTGGTGCAATAATCCTTATTTTTAATCACAGCTTTCATGCGTCTTGGCATGCTCTCCACAAGTCTTTCACATTATTCTTGGGTGACTTTATTCCACTCCTGAAGTAGCTCAGCTTTGTGTTTGTGTTGAATTCAACAGACGCTGGAATGGAATGGCTGTAATACATGTAGAGATGCTGATTTCTGAAAAAAATGCAGTGGTCTCTTATTTTTTTCCAGAGCTGTAGGTTGCAGGTTTTCTGTTCACTGACCACTGTGTGTTCAATGTGCTTCATATCATCATCTTACTGTATTTCTTATTATTGTCTGTTTTCTCCTTTGAGCATGATAATTAATACCAAGTACAGAAACACGGCATGGTAGGCTATGCAAACACAACTGGCAAAAATGCGAGTACCACTTGTCAAAATGGAAATCTAACAGCATTTGGCCTGTTGGCTTTTTTTTTTTTTTTAATCTTTACAGTAACAACTGTAACATCTAACACTTTTCAACTAACTTTAATATGTATGTATTTCTGTAGGTGCTGTCCCCACTGTCTGACTCTATCTTGGCTGAGAAGACCATCACAGTGTTGGACGACAAGGTAAAACGTACTCACACAAATATTTTGAGTAATGTGTGTAAAATATTGTTTATGGAAATCCAGTGCAGTTCATTTCCATTTTCACATAAATCAGATTTTATTTCCGTGCACCTTAGCTCATAATTGTTTTGTTTTGCACGGTGTCCCAGCAGAAAATATGTTTTAATTTACTGTAATCAACTTCTCTCCACCTCCACATTTTTTTCTTATATACAAAACCCTGAATCAATACAACTCTAACTCTGAAACTTTCTATTTTACAAAACATCTGCTAAGACGTTGTTTAAACTATATTAAATACATCGAGGTAAACAAAACCTTATTTTCAATCAACTGTTCATTTTCATTGTAGATAAAAACTTCAGTTCATGCACAAAATGACCTCTCTTTGTTAAATTTGTGTATAATTTGAAATGACTGTGTTGTTTATTTCTATTGAGTTGTTTTTAAATCATATCTTGGTAAGTTAAAAGTAGGATTCTTAAATTAAACTAAACTCAATTTGAGTGGGTTTCATTTGATTGCTTTCAATTATTTCAGGGTAAAACATCCAATGGGACAAGAAGGCTAAGAGGAACAAAACAACTCCTAAACTTTAGTGTATATATTCATGAAATGTATGTTTTTTTATCCAGGTGACCATCTCTGACATGGGAGTCCAGTTGGTATCTTCTCTATCTGTGAGTATGAGCATCAGTCCTGGAAACAGCCGGGCCATCCAGCTCACCACCAGCGCCACAGACCTGCTGCATGCTCCCAAACAGGTGAGACAAGATTACATCACACTTACATACAACGGTACACATCTCCTTACTAACATACGCATATCCCTGAGAATCAGCTCACCATTTTACCAATTGATATTTTGCACTGACATCATGCTGGGGCTATTTCTATGTATTTCTGTGTATTTCATCAATTACCATGGTGACACAATGCTTACATTAGCAATAACTACTAAAAAAGTTTTAAAGATCCCATGACATGGTACTTCTTGATGCTTTTATATGGCTCCTTAATGGTTCCCTAATACTGTAAATGAATCCTTCTTCAAAATCAACACTTAGTGCATGAGAAAGACACATGTACAGAGTCAGAGTCAAAAAATAACTCTCTGAACGACTCATTCTGGGCCTTGTTGCTTGAATGCAAATGAGAAGGACACAGATTGGTTAGAGGAGTGGGTGGGGGGCAAATGCGCTGCTGGTTCCTTGTTTTAGCGATGCGCTGTGCCTGACCCCACTTCCGCATGTGTAAGCGCGAAGGAGGAAAGGAGAGGCTTTTCAATGAAAAAAAACACATTTTCACAGAAAATAAAATCAAACCACTGCTGTTTCAGAGGTCCAGAGGGTCGGGTAAAGGACTTCCGAGTCTAGAAACACTCGCATGTGCCTCCAGGCAAATAAAAAAAAACGCATTTCGCATTGCGTAGCTCCTCCGCAGTCCAAACTCTCTGGGCGTGATTTCCAGAGACAGGGGGTGGAGATCCAGACGGTGGTGGAACTGAATTTGCATTTCTTTTTTCGATCTGACGTCAATAAGGTGCCTTGTCCAGAATCGCCCATTTGAGCTGTGTTTTTTTCAAACGCAGAAAAGGATCGCAAATGCTCAGAAAGTGAAAATTTCATGCCATGGGACCTTTAAGAAAAAATACAAAATGGATTTAAACAGCACAAACTCAGATTAAAGTCTAACTTGAATAACAGAGCTTCAGACAGGGCAGTGCTTACAATTAGAATCACACCCCCAGGGAATGTTGAGCACATCAGCTGCAAAGTATCAGTAGTCGCACATGTAATAATAATAATAATAATAATAATGATAATAATGATAATAATAATAATAATAATAATAATGATAATAATGATAATAATAATAATAATAATAATAATAAGGCCCCTCCGACCACCACCATCACTCACGCAAACCCCACTTTCATACTAGGCAATGTGGGTAAAGTGCCTTGCCTAAGGACACAGTGACAGTTTTTGTGACCCCACTGTGGCACCTGATTTTCCCCGCGATCTCCCATCCAAGTACTAACCAGGCCCGGCCTTGCTTAGCTTCTGCGATCTGACGGGATCAGGCTTTGACCAGCTGGTATGGCCATGTATTTGGACTACTCCCACTCTCAGGTTTTGCACGTGTCTGCCTAAGACTTTTCCATTTGCACCGTATTCCCCGGAGCTTGTAATCTCACGAGTTGAGCAGTAATTGTGTTTTATCATATTGTTACTATCTCCAGTAATCATTTTCAAATTAACTGTGTAAGTTCCAGGCTACGTCTTGCCTATCGTTATAACTGGCAGTTGTACTTAATAAAGATTAGGATAATTACTACTTTATTTAATCATATTATTGTCGGAAGATTGTCACTCAGAAAATTGTGGCGTCCTCTTTCTTATGATGAGTTTCAGTGGAAAAAAGAGATTAAAGCAAAGTTTAAGTTAGCATGAATTATTTCACCATTTGGAAAAGGACTCCAACCAACCAACTCAACATTTCATACAGTCATATCAGTTTGTATTGATGACCAGAATAAAGATTTAACAGATTTAACAATGTTTTTAAAGCTTGCCTGTGAAGTTAGTATACTTTTACCAAGAGAACTCTGTCAGACAAAGAGCCAGTCGTTGTTTTTCAATATTTTAAACACTGGGGAGGGAATTTTGAAAGCAGTTATTTAGTTCCATAAGAAAATGAGCAGGTAAAATGTTTTTGTTTTGTTTTTTGTTTTGCTCTAATGATGGATTACACTGGTCTACAAATTTTTGGACTCGATCTGCTTCCGAGATAAAAGTGGCTAAATCTTATTTATATTGATAAGATGAACTGAAAATCAATTGATAACTGTGCTGGTTAGTTAATGTATTCAAGATATGTAATGATATAATAATAATATATATGTTAAAACTGTAGACATATTAAAATGAATGTATTGGAATGTGCAGACAGGCTTTCAGATAGAACTGGCTGCTTGTAGACACACTGTACCTTCTGATAAAGTACCGTTTTTGCCTTATTTTGCATAAATTTCCTATTTTGACCCAATACTATATCTTGGAAACTATAGCCAATCAGCACTTCTGGCTTACTTTTTCTTTATTAGTGACCTAAACCAAGGAAAAATTTCACTACTTTTGTTCCGGAAGCATTTTGCTTGTAGACCAGTGTTGGCAAGGGATTTCCGCTTTCTGTTATTTATGCAGTTTAATGTTTGGTGTCTTGCACAATGGCACACCAACACAGTCAGTAGATCGTATCCTGCAGTTGTCTGTAAAACTACATTGTGTTTTTAAAATGTTTTTCCTTCCTGATTCGTCACTCCCAGCGGATCTATAAACATGGTCATGGTCTGATGGCTTGTCATGCTTGTGGTCCCCTGCAGGAGGCGGTGATCAGCGCCTGGATCCAGTACAGCGACAGTTCAGTCACTCCACTCGATATCTACGATCCCAAAGACTTCCTCCTCTCTGCTGTGTCCCTGGATGAGAGTGTCATCTCCATCAACAACATGGTATGAATATATGAAACCGCTGGTATAAATCTACCGCTGGTACATTTTTAGTACATGCTAACTGGAGGCACTGCTCTGTCTGAAATACTGTTTCTCAAATTTGACTTTAATCCAACACAATCTGACAATAATAAAAACAGATTTAGTTGGAACTAGTTTTTCACACTAGTTAGGCACACTCACCCTTTTTGTTGAAAATCAAGCACCCGAATGGGACCATGAATGCTCGTATTGATCACAGGTTCCTGAAAATGTGTTTTTAAACCTTTCCAGTCCAATGCTTTTATAACTTTTAATCTTTCTTAGGAGCAACACTGGCCTGTGGTGGTGGCTGAGGGTGATGGACAGGGGGCGCTGGTTCGTGTCGAGATGGTTATCTCCGAAACGTGTCAGAAATCCAAGAGGAAGAGCGTCCTGGCGTCTGGAATCGGTAATGTGTTGGTGAAGTTCGGAGCGAAGCCTGAGGACAGAGGAGGAGCAGGAAGAGGAGGAACAGAGGACAGCACAGTGGACAATACGACAAGTGACCAGAGGAGCAGAGATGGAGAGTGGAAGGCCAACAGTGTGGCTGCAGACAGAGAGGAGGGAGCTATGAGGAAGGTAAATATTACACTGACGAAGTTCAATGTCCTTATGTACTTTGTCAGTTTATATAGGCTTTAAAGTGCCAAAAAATGAGCTTCATTGTCATGACAATTAACTATTCAAAGCAAAATATTGTATCTTCTGAATGGTTAAAACTCTTCAAAATGACATCTATAAACAGGAAGCTGAAATGCATCAATCGCATGTATGTTTAACCTATTCTTCAAGCTTTAAGATTGTGGCCTTTAAGTTTGATCAAATCTTTATGCAAGACCCTAGCTTTTAACATGTTTAAAGGTCCCATGGCATGAAATTTTCACTTTCTGAGGATTTTGAACGTTAATGTGAGCTCCCCCCTACCCTGTTTAGCCTTCCCCCCATGGTTAAAAGTTGCGAAATGTCTAAACTGAGCATTTGCGGTCCTTTTCTGCGTTACACAAAACCAGTGTTGAAACGGGCGAGTTCGGACAAGGCACCTTTTTGACGTCAGATCGGCAAATGCAGCTCCAGCCCCTCCCTCTGTCTCCGCTCAGCGTCCCTGTATATCCCGCCCATAGAGTTTGGACTGTGAATGCGCTACGCAATGCGAAATGCGTTTTTTTATTTGCCTGGAGGCACGTCCAAGTGTTTCTAGGCTCGCAAGTCCCTTACCCGACCCTCTGGACCTCTGAAATACCAGTGGTTTAATTTTATTTTCTGTGTAAATATGCTTTTTTTCATTGCAAAGTCTCCCATCTGTTTTCCTGTGTTAAACACGGAAGCGAGCAGACAGCGGTGCAGAGCTGCGCTTCCAGCGGGGGAAACACGGCCCCCCGCTCCTTAGCCAATCTCTCTGTCCTTCTCATTTGCATTGAAGCAGCAACACCCACAATAAAGCATTTTAGACACATATCTAGCCTCATGAAGACTGTCAGAGTCATATCTCATGCACTGAGTGTTGATTTTGAAGAAGGATTCATTTACAGTATTAGGGAACCATTAAGGAGCCATATAAAAGCATCAAGAAGTACCATGTCATGGGACCTTTAAGGTGCTAGAATGAAACTTGTGAAAGACTATATACTTACACTTACTTATATACTTACTTAGGCTTATATACTTAGACTGACCAATTACTTGTTTTCTAATTAACCTGTTTTGCTATGCCATCACCAGTTCAGCACGACGACCAAAAGCACGGTGACGCAGCGCTCTTCTGGAGGTAAATCTGGAGGCAGTCGTGGAGGAGGGTCTGGACAGTCTGGGGACTCCAGTAACCCTGCCCAGGTGGAGGTGCCCAGAGCAGGGGGCAGTGAGCTGAGCCACCCCACCAGAGGCCTGTCCGACCTAGAAATCGGCATGTATGCTCTGCTGGGTGTCTTCTGTCTGGCAATACTGGTCTTCCTCATCAACTGTGTCAGCTTCGCATTCAGGTAAAGAGTCTTTATAATTCCAAACATTTAGATATAAGCATAGTTACTTTGTGAATCTCTTATTGTGGATGCAACATTCAGAAATGAAGGAATGACAGTGTGTAATTATAGAAGATGATTTGTAGTGTGATTGAAGTCTGATTGGTGGTTCTCCTTTAGGTACCGTCACAAACAGGTCCCAGTGCTGGAAGCTGGAGGTAACATGAACCACGCCCATGACTGGGTTTGGCTGGGCAATGAGGCGGACATTTTGGGTGACCATTCCGATCAGTGCCAGGCCGGGTTACCAGATGAGTGCACCACCATCATCGACCGGACGGAGGGCACCTATGAAGAGAGCAAGTACCTGCTGAACGGAGCGGAGAACACCCTGATGATGGGTGTGGGAGGGGGGATGAACACCCTCCCTGGTGGCTCCAGTGTACACCGGGGCATGAGTCATAGACAAACTTTACCTCGGTCAGGCCCAGAGCCGCACCAGTGCCTTTCAGCCCTGAACGCCAGTGGAAAAGACAGTTCAAACTCAGCCGAGCACCTCAGTAACTCCCCTCGAGCTGCTTCCGTCGCCGCGGTCGCAGCTGCTAAACGCAAACGTGTCAAGTTCACGTCTTTTGCCACAGTTCTACCCAATGACAACTCGGGCAGCAGTGCAGTGTACGCCAACACAACAGGTCTCATGTCCAACGGAAGCGAGGACGACATCAAGTGGGTGTGCCAGGACATGGACCTGGGTCAGTCTGAAATCAGAACCTACATGGAGCGACTACAAGACAATCTGTGACTGTCTGAACAAACTGCTGGGTCAGTGGAGAGGATGGGAGACGAAGGACAATGAATCCAATTCACCTGTAATGCCTTTGACATGGGTGGAGTGGCAGCAGCGAGCAGGGTTAGAGGGCAGAGAGAAACACAAGAAGCTCATCTACAGTGTTCACCTCAAAATGAACCATTGCAAGTTCTGCTTTGTGAAAATACATTAGAAAATACAGTATAGTCAGGGTTTATACTAGGCTACTATGAAGCCACAATACATTGTAATTTGTGTTTGATTTGTGCTGACTTGTTTGAAGTATTGGCAGGCATAGTGGCCATTTAGCTATGATAAATGTAGTCTTGATACAATGGTGCCCTTTACCTGCCAAGTAATAGCGTTTTAAGAATGAGTGCACATTTACTTTGCCATCTGTGCTGTTTTCCTCTGGATGCACTTTTGTTTGACATAGCCTTCACCTAATGTTGAACAAAGTAAAAATAAAAAGCTGCTGCTAATACAGTGAGTGAACACCGCGTCATGCAGAACAGAGCGGCATTACAATGGAAAGACATGCGGCCGGTTGCTCCCTTGAATCCACGACCAAGGCATTTAAACTTGCACAATTGAAAACAGGAAAAAGGACACTGGCCATCTAAAGGCTTACTTCCTGCTTTCAGACAAATCACGAGCCAATGACAGCTGTGTCCCTCAGACCAACCCTGTCATCCCTTGAGCCCTCTTCTTGTTTTGATTGGACGATCTTAAAGACATTGTATGCAGTGATACTTTTCAAAATGGAATCTGCCTGGGTTTGCAGATTCTTCTGAACTCAAGTCAAATGAAGACCTGAACAGAAGAGGATACAACTGTTCAATACCTAACTCATAGATATGACTTCATACAACATGTCTGTCTTTGCCGAACTTTTATATAGTCCCCTTTTAGTTTGCCTTTTTCTACATAGTGATGTTTCTTTTATTATCTCCTAATTTTAAAGTAGGATAACATTTTATTTTTTAGGAATTTTAAGACAATTTTAAGAATATATTCTGTTGCTCCTAGAAATCTATTTATTTAAATAAAACAACTGTGAGGGTGAGGAAACAGAGAATGCCTGGACCAAATGATAGCACATACAGAGCTGTGGGGAAAGGGTTGGGTTGCCTCACCTTCAATAAGCTCAGGTGAAGAGTGCGAAGAACCGACAATAAGAGGTGGACTGTAAGATTGTTAAGAATGCAATATTTATTTATAAGTGTGATTCAGAGTACACTGTATGTTGTAAATAAATAAACATGCTTCAAAAGTGCTTGTGAATAAGAAGTCACTAGCCAACTACATGATGATATTTTGTACATTTTACAGAACAAATATGGGACACAACACAATACTATCTGCCGCCACAATGTGAAAAAAGTGATCTTATTGGTTCTTTTTCTAAAGATTTCATTGTTTTGAAGTGCTTGTCTTTGTTCAGGGTATAGGAGCGAGTGACCTCCACAACAATAATACAGGAGGAGTACAAAACCGATTCAAACCAAATGTGCAGCTGTAGAGGGAATGAAATGGCAATTTAGAAACAGCTGTGTTCAACAACCCAGTCTACCATAAATATTGTTGCTATGTAACATTTATACCACAGTGATAATAGGCTAATAATAATGCATTTGTTCTAAATAGGGTTTTCCATTTGCGCGGAGTGGTCAATATTTATGTGATTTTGGCAAGTTACTAATGAAGCCACGACTGCCCTGGGAGAGACTAAGAGAGGTGGGGCTGCCAATCTCCGCCACTGGGCTCTATGGTACTTACCCATTACTCTGTCTTACCCCTTCCGATACCACTTTATTTATGTCTTTGTCTTGCCCCTCGATACCGAGTTGAGAGGGTTCGGGGTACAAATGTTCCCCTAAGAAATGTGACGCCACTCGATTACCGTTTGCGTCATCATCCCTTGCCTCTACCTGGCTGCTACGTGTACAGAGGCGACAACAATTGACGCAAACAAACGTAAACAAATGTCAAGGATTTTTTGGGTACCTCAGCTTGACAAAAAAAACTTGTCAAGCTTGTTTATACATGAAAATTCGATGAAAACGATAACGTCTAAACAGACATCACTACAGTTAAAACCGCAACAACAGTTCACTAAAAGTAACGTAGAACATAAGCGTCTTAATTGTAAACCATGCTAAACTGTTAATTGATAATTACAACTGCTGAAAATACATTTAATAATTAATAATAATAATTCATAGCATTTATATAGCGCCTTTCATGACACCCAAAGCGCTTTACAGTTCAGTGTTCATTCTCTCCACACTTGGTGGTAAGCTACTTTCTGTAGCAACAGCTGCCCTGGGGCAGACTGACAGAAGCAAGGCTGCCAATCTGCGCCATCGGCCCCTCCGACCACCTCCAACACTCACGCACACATCACTTTGATGTGACGCTGCCATCCTGATCCCAAAACCTGCCTGAGCTTGTAGGCGTACCCCTTCGTTTCAAGTCTGGTCGAGAACTTACTTCGTTTCAAGGGGTATGTAGCCCTCGGTCATGGCACTAGCCCTTGATCGAAATTAGAATCGGAACACTCACATGCCCTCACATAAACGCACAAAACCAAGGGGTAGGGGTAAGACCAAATGGGATGCAGCCTTAGACTTGGACAAACTTTATTGATCCACAAGGAAAATGATTTGGACACAATAGCTCCCACGTGACAATATATAATAAGAAAAAGCAACAATATGAATGGTAATAATAAATAATAATTACCATCAGTAACTCATTCGCACACCAGATAGATCGGGGTGGGCAATTATTTTTCCCCAGCGGCTAAATGAGAAGCAGAAAATATTGTGGAGGGCCGGGCCAAAAATTTGATGTCTACTCTGGTTATTAATTTTATTTCTACGTTGAAATCAGTAAATGGCATTGTTTACAGAAGCTGGTAATTTATGTGTTATTATTAAGTAATGAGAGAGTGAGGTTTTACAAAAACTGAATTTATTCAGTAAAATAATTCAAAACAATGGTAAACGTGAAACATTTGTAACTCTTTTTCAGTCACATTAACCCCACAATGCTTTCTGAGTTTAACTTTCTTAACTTTCTATTAAGACACCACAATGTCTTTGTTTGCCAAATAATATAATACAAGATATGTCACAACATTTTTGTCCAACTGCCAAACTGTGTAGAAAAAGTCAAAATTAGCATGTTTAGTGTTTTTTTTTTTCTTGATCAGTGAGAGAAATCTAGCCGCTGTTGATCTTTAACAAGTGCATCAAAGTCAGGTTGCATGTTTGTGGTAGAGATGTGAAGCACGTCCGACAGATGATCATCAGTACAATTGCATCAGTACAAATGCATTATTTACAATTTTGAAAGTACGTTTTATTTTCTTAATTCCAAGCAACCTTTCGCGGGCCGGTCAGAGTCAGCTCGCGGGGCCGCATTTGGCCCCCGGGCCTTGAAATGCCCGGGTCTGAGATAGTTTCATAGTCAATTGATTATAACTTGATATAAACTGCTTCCTTCTTCTTTATAGACATGCACTTTAAATGGAGCCTGAATAACACAATAACAGACCTTAAAATGCCATTTGAAATCAGATTACATAGAAACTAATAGATTTGGAGACTGGGTTGATTTTGAGCCATCTTAAATGTCAAAACAAAAGTGAGCATTTCATCCAACAGTGGTAAGGACTGTACTACCAACAAGAAAACTTTAAATTCTACCAGTAAAGAGCAATAGAATGTTAACCATCTCCTTTACTTTAATGGTAGAGCTGTGAATCCATACATGATTCTTAGAGCAGTTCTGTCTTGTATTTCCCTTAAATTAATCAATAGCCTATAATTGTTAACTCGTCTCAGTTCAGGGCCTGTTTGAAACTACAACTGACACATTTGCTTTTTCACACTAATACATATAATTAACAGAAAACTCAAATTTGACTGAATAATGACCTACTATTTCATTGTTTTAAATATATATATGTCATTTGTTATCCAGCCAATTCTAGTCCTAATTAATCCAGGTCCAGTTGGTGATTACAGTGGTGGAGATGCTTTCCTTTTCTGTGGAACTTTACCCAATTTACCCAAACCACATCACTGACCTGCGTTCTTGGTTAATGGAGGTTAGCAGTGTTTTTCTGATGGGCAGTGACTAAATGGACAGATGCTGTAGAGGAGAGGGAGTGGAGTCTTGCTCTGTTTAGTTTGGTTTTGCTCTTGTCTTTGTTCATTCATTGCTCCTGGAGGCTAATAAAGACCCATAACCCTTACAGTCTCAGCCTTTCATTTTTGTACTGCATTAATTCTGCTGCATTCTGCACATGGACACAGTGGATACACAATTATTTTCAGGGTTCAGTTGTTATTATTTGCTCATTACATCAAAACATTTCCAGCAGTCTGCCAGGGAACACCGGTGTGTCTTGAGTTATTGCCAGATGTGACTTGAAAAAACATCAAATATCAGCTAATGGATGCACACAGGTATTCATTTAAATCATTTCAAATTTTAGAGTGTTATGAGAAAACGTCTAAACCACAAAAATAAGCAATACAATCAGCATCGCACACAGAGGCACGGACAATATTCACATCACATTATTTTCAAAATGGAGTCATTTTGTAATAATTTGGTGAGAAATGTGCCGCACGATTTTACCAAAAAAAAAGAAAAAAAGTGTATCACAGCTCTAAAAAGGTAGAAAAACACTGCATCAGAAAGCCTTTATCACAATAGAAAATATTCAGTGTTGCAACAGTAAAGTAAGAGAATAAAAAGAAAGAACAAGATTAAAGGTCCTATATACTACACAAAATTGACTCTTGAGCTTTAGGCCATATTAGAATGTTGTTAACTCCTCAAAAACAATATTGTGTTTTGTTTCATTCACACTTGTTTGAATTATCTTTTATCTTGAGTCTGTCTACATCTCCTAAATGCTCTGTTACATCTAGTTTTCAAATGAACAGGTACCTTTTACATTTAGTGCAGTAGAGATTGGCAATTCTAGATCTGAAATAATGCAAATGATTCCAGTGAAGGTGTATGGAGTTTAGAAATGCAGTGAAGCACTTCCTGTATTACCACATGACATCATAAGGTGGAACAGAGGGTTTTCCGTTTGAGAGAAGAACCTAGCATAGATATGCAGGGTTTGTGTGTTAAACATTAGTGAATGAAACAAAACACAACTCCAGGAATGTTTGTGATAAGGAAATATACAGCTCTGGAAAAAAAAATAAGAGACCACTGCATGTTTTTCTGAAATCAGCATCTCTACATGTATTACAGCCATTCCATTCCAGCGTCTGTTGAATTCACAACACAAACACAAAGCTGAGCTACTTCAGTTCTTGCACCAGGAGTGGAATAAAGTCATGTGAAAGACTTGTGGAGAGCATGCCAAGACACATGAAAGCTGTGATAAAAAAAATAAGGATTATTGCACAAAATATTGATTTCTGAACTCTTCTTAAGTGTAAACATTAGTATTATATTGTTTTAAAATGAATTTGATCTTGTTTCTTTGCATTGTTTGAGGTCTGAAAACGTGTATCTTTTTTGTTATTTTGACCATTTGTCATTTTCTGCAAATAAATGCTCTAAACAATAATATTTTTATTTGGAATTTGGGGGAAATGTGGTCAGTAGTTTATAGACTCAAACAAAAATGCTCCTTTTGCCCAAACACATACCTATAAGTAGTAAAATCAGAAAAACTTTTTCCAGAGCTGCAACACATGATAAAAGCCCTTTAATGAACCGTGCTGTACAGTATTCACTTCCTTAGCTTTTCTTCAGTTTTAAATTTAAATCCACAAATGTTTCACTCTCCGAGACGACGGTGTGAAGTCAGAATAATTCTTCAACATTCCACAACATGGCCTCCTCAGGATAGTGTACTAATGTGGTTCCACTTGTAATCACAGTTTCTCCGAGGCCCGGCAGGGGTCCCGATAATGAAGAGGCATTCAAATCAAAAGTTAATTAAGATAATGTATCTAAACCCTCCAGAAAAGCTGAAATTAGATAGCCGCCATAACGGTCAGTTTTAGTAAGCATCTGTAACCAAGAGGCTGGGTGAGCTCATTTTGGTCACGTGACGTACTGTTCCATATAAAGACATCATCGTAAACCCAAAGAAAATAAATCAATCAAAAATGTATATATGGCTACATGTGGATACACCATTTAGAAAGTTATGTGAATAAAAACTGTGAAAAACATTAATGTAAACTTTGCTAAAATCGCACAATAGCTTTTATGGAAAATGTTGTATTTTGTCAGTTGTATTAATTCTTTGCAGCTGACGTCATCACCATTCCCTTGGGGTGTGAGGCTAACTGTAGGCACTGCTCTGTCTTAGGTTCTGTTACTGCGTACTCAAGTTAGCTTTATTTTAACACAATATAACCATAAAGAGCTGAGTTACCCGGAACTACAGCAGGTTAGTCGCTGTCACCTTTTAACTGAAACACCTAAACAGAACCATGAACGTATATTGATCACAGACTCGTAAAAATGGTTTGTTTGAATCCATTTTGTATTTTGTATTTTGACATGTGTGCATTGTGTCATCATGGTAACTGCAGAACATTCCACCATAAAGTCACTGCACTGGCTATAATTTAAAAGCAAAATAACTTCTCTCTAGTGTCCCGCAATAAAAAGTAATTTATTTGAGTACCAGTATATACACAGTAAATATACAGCTCTGGAAAAGAATAAGAGACAACTGCAAAAGTTTTTCAGTTTTTCTGATTTTACTACTTATAGGTATGTGTTTGGGCAAAAAGAACATTTTTGTTTGAGTCTATAAACTACTGACAACATTTCCCCCAAATTCCAAATAAAAATATTATCATTTAGAGCATTTATTTGCAGAAAATGACAAATGGTCAAAATAACAAAAAAGATACACGTTTTCAGACATGAAGAGTTCAGAAATCAATATTTGGTGCAATAACCCTTATTTTTAATCACAGCTTTCATGCGTCTTGGCATGCTCTCCACAAGTCTTTCACATTGTTCTTGGGTGACTTTATTCCACTCCTGGTGCAAGAACTGAAGTAGCTCAGCTTTGTGTTTGTGTTGGAATTCAACAGACGCTGGAATGGAATGGCTGTAATACATGTAGAGATGCTGATTTCAGAAAAAAATGCAGTGGTCTCTTTTTTTTTTTTTTTTCCAGAGCTGTACATGTATATACCACAGAGAGAAACACACTATGAGAAGATGAGGACAAACAACATCACAGGTCCAAATGATCACTCTTCATGAGTAATACAGGCCACTGACTATTGCCTCAATATGACCCAATTTTCCTTTTATCACTAGCACACCGCAGAAATGAACAGTCTGTCCCTTTGAAGGTACAAAACAACTTGACAGACTTAAAAACTATAGAAACATTTTGCAGCGTGGATGTTTATTTTGGTTAGAGAATATATGTGTCTAAGGCCATCTCATATCATGCTTGAGAGAATAACAGTGTCTTTTATAGTAATCATAATAATCATAGTTATTTCAGTGGGAGCACGGTGATGATAGCATTACCCTGACCTTGTCAAAATACAGCCTTGGTGCTTTTGTCCATTATGGTAAATAACACTGCTCCCTGCTCAATGTTTGGTTTGGTTTTGCTATGACAATATGTTGTGTAAGCTGCCTTCTGTGACTCTCATCTCATTTTTGTACAAACTCTATCTTAAAACCGGCACTTTTAACTGTACTTTTAAACCTAATTTCTGGATTTTTGTCATTCTCTCAGTGTTAACAAGCACATTTATCTCATTGTTAGCCTAACAAACTGAGCACTACAGATACCTACAGTTTGAATTAATTGCTCAAAAACAGTCACCTCTCCACAAATCTGACTTGTAACTTGGTCTGAGCATCACTTCGTTTTAATGCCATTCTGCGAAACATTCTAGACAAAGCAATAGCATCTCCACCAAAACAAGCAACCAGGTGGTACAAAAAACTTCCGTAGTGCACCAGTACGAAATGGCAAACTTTTGAATAAAGAGTTTGGTTTTCTCTTTTGCCTCATCTCCGTTACTCAGGCAACGACACCCTGCATCTGTTTTTGCCTTCCACTCTCCAGCCCGTTCTAATTTAGCACCGCTTCCCATTAGAATGTGTTTTTGTCCATCCCTACAGACTTCCTGCCGCTACCCAAGTTGATTTACCGCTCTTATCAAATACATATTGCCAAACGAGTGAGACGTGCAACCTTTCATTTGCATGGCATACACCCAACTCACAAATTCGACACGCTACATTAACAAGAAAAATGGCTGTCACTGTGCATGCCAAGAACCTGTGTGCGGAACCGAGGGGGACGGAGGGATGAATCAGGAGAGCAGGAGGAGAGTAAGAGGAGTAAAAGAAGAACGTTTAACATATGCACGCTGAAGAAGAGAGAGAGGTTTGATGATCGCAGAGTGATGGATGTGACTATCTTTCAACTTTCAAGTAAGATCAAATTTAGACAGGGTTTTTGCAACTTTTGCTTACTCATTGGTTTCATTCCTATTATAGTCAATATTTTGAGGACTTTTCATCCTCAAATGAAATCTTTTTAATGTATAACTGCTGCTGCTATTGTCATTGTTTTTATTGTTTTTGCTGTGGTGTCACCTGCCTATGGAATACAGATGGAAATGAGCATTTTTACTATAATCTGGCGTTTATACACTGCAATGTTGTAGATGTTCATTAATATGCACTGTCCATATTAAATAAAGAATAATAAAAAATAAAAAAAAAAATTAAAAAGATGTTTTTGTTTAAAATGGCAGCTCTAAAAAGAACGAGGACTTTAGAACCATCCCATGCACAAGCACGATTGCTGTGGGTTCTTTAGCCGTGTCTCAATTCTCAGTGTGCACAGTTCGGAGCGTGGTTTTAAGGGCATGTACATCACATCCGGCGCAACAACTGCTGTCCCATTTCTTTTTTGTCCCATGCACCGTTAACATGCGGTCTGAAGATCGCAGTTGTTTCCATGGAAATCGGGGCGTGGACCAACTGCTAAAAAAAAAGCACACTTCACACACTCAAATATCCCAGCATGCACCGCGCACTATTTCTTCTACGGGAGAAAATGGAGTCGGCGGCTGCATCTGGCAGTTGCAAGACCTGTCGCATTTCGCCGATGCACATGCGGTCCGCAGACTGCTCTGGAGTGCCCTTAAAACCACACTCCAAACTGTGCACACTGTGAATTGAGACACGGCTTATGTCAAGGTGTGCATCACAATCAGGCAGACATTAGACATCTGGGTGCTAAAACCTACTGGGTGACATGTACAATCCTATAAATCTCAGGAACATTAATCTTTAATTGCATTCCTATTTTGTGGAAATAGCAGCAGAGTGTAAACGACAGAAGTCATTGTAGGAGAGTTTTCCCATTAGGAAGCATTTATCCTGCTCAGCTTATCTCCCACTTTAAAGTGATGAATATAGACATTTGTAGATTATTGCAGTATAGCAGCAGTATAGCAGCTGAAAACTCGGCTAACACTTGATGTCACTGTTCAGATTCTCATTTTTAAACACACATTTTATAACTTATGTATCATGCTTTGTATTTCTAACAAGTTAAGGGTTAGCATTAACACATTAAGCTAAAATAGAGATTTCTCCGAGAAGGTGTTTTACTGCCATAGAGTGGGCGGAGCTAACAGTTCATTCTGAAACGTGGCCTGGTCAGGCTCTGCTGGTGACGGCAGAGAAAAAGTAGAAATGGTTTAAGTTTTAT
This sequence comes from Paratrypauchen microcephalus, assembly GCA_036785185.1. NCBI lineage: Eukaryota > Metazoa > Chordata > Actinopteri > Gobiiformes > Gobiidae > Paratrypauchen > Paratrypauchen microcephalus. The sequence goes on along the minus strand of JAVJIX010000105.1, from coordinate 2,271,613 downwards.
AGTAAAGCACTCTTAGTAAGCATTTTTAATTCATAGGCCATTAATCGCTATGACCTCTTGAAGCGTTGGTGATCCACAGTTTCCTGTGGGATCCATGTTAATAGATTGTATCGTACACTCACTCCCTCATTGGCAGGCATAAACATGCAGCCCCCAGTCAGTGTTTACACAGCTGTATATTTGTACACAGCTGATGGAGCTGCAGTCACATACTTTATATGTTGACTAAGAAATTGGATTCGGTGTCAGTGCTGTAGTAACTAATGGGCTCATTACTTGTTGCATACACTTAGAAGCAGGCACACACACACACACACACACACACACACACATGTACAGGCTGCATCAGGCACACACATTCACTGCAATTAAATCCTGTAGCCCACACCTGCACTCAAAATACAACAGCAAACCAGAGGTCAGGGCACAGGGTGAACTGGCGGTCCTATTATTTTTGTACAAACCCACAAACAAACAAATGCGGTTTATCACCGACTTGTCAGAAACCACGATCGCAGACCTGTAGCTATTAAATAAGCCTCCCACAAGGTCTCTGGCTATGTCCAGCAACTGGCAAACTCCAAACTCATGGGTGACATGCATGTGTGGTGTCAATATATTATAAGCACTGGATCTAGACAACAGCAGGCATTTCATTTTGACAGAGCTACCCCTAAAACATGCCATCAGCTAAATAAATGCCATGTCATGACATGATCATTAGCAAGTGTATGTTTTGGCAATGTTTAGTAAAGTAAACTATAGTTAGTTTGCAGGATAATTAGTGAACTATGGTTACATACAACAAATAGTCTAAAAACTTTATGATCAATGTCATTTTTAAGAATGCTTCATATTAACATAACAAATTCAAGATTTAGTGTTGCTTTTTAGAACTTTTAACTTCTATTTGTTGTACCCTTGTCAAACCTGGAGTAGTATTTTCTTCATTCACCCTTTCATCAATACATTCATTCAAAGTTGTCTTCTTTTATCACTCAAAAATGCTGTTGACATTTTGCCCGGGTTGTTGTGTCACAGGTTAAAATCTTGACTTCTCCTATACAGTTTTTTAAGCTCATAAGCCATCTCAGGACTAATTCTGTGATCTAATTTTGTTTACCGCAAACACTTGGCTAATTGGAAATGGAGGTCTAGTTTTGGAAGTGTGTTTTCCAGTGTAAACATTAGTTTAAGTAAAAATGTGTAATACTTAGCCAAAGGCGACTAAATGCATGTTTAAAAGAATTAAAGTCACAAGTATGCTGAATGTGTGTTCTTTAATGAACTGTAAATACATGAGTGGAAGCAGTGCCCCCTGTGGTAGGAGGACACATGTCAGAGCTGGACAGTAGCAGACTATGGAGAACAGAGCTGAGATTTAACATCTCAAGCTGGGCTCGAGTTAGCCAGAGGAAACTCAGATGGAGCTGTAATAAACAACACCAGCAGGGGGCCGGTGTCAGAAAATGTTCCAGTTTCTTTTCGTACATCATTTACCTCCAGAGGAGAGCTGCTGTTTACTGCACGAACATGCACGGTGTCACATGTTTACAAGGAAGATGGCCAACATTGTATTTAATCAATGAAATTACATTATGCTGATTTACATATCACCAACACATAGGGCCTCAGTCATCATTCATGCGCTGAGCTCCAAGTATGAATTGAAAAATGGTTTGTGCAATTTGTGGGCATGTTGTGTGTGATTTACCATTGGGAAGCGTGTGCATTATTTCTGCTGCAGTGTAAAAGTGTAAAAGCAAGTGCAAAAGTTTGCATGCCTGTGCAAATGAATGTCCATATACTTTCCAATAGTCTGGGATTTGAACAGCAAGTTAATCAGTGTTATACTTTTCTCTTTGTATTTAAGTGTGTGTAACAGATAGGGATAATAAGATCATTAAAACGTGTGCATGCCTTCAGAGTAGTGCAGAGAAAAGGATACACATTGCGCCTCATCCAGGATTGTATGCCTAGGACCACAGTCTTCCTTTGGGACATGGGACTGTCTTTAGGACATGAAACAGACACGTGAATTAACATTTGACGAACAGCTGCAGTGGAACATTTTGGTTCCTGCACACTGTAATGGAAGAAAAAAAAAAAAATTCAAAGCATAAGCAGTAAATCTTGTATTTTTATTCACTGTCAATAGTCACTTATGAACTTTATGTCCGCTTTTCTATTGCACATGGCTTTTGTTGTATCCAGTCTTCTCATTTATTTTTTTTATATAAGTGCCATGTTGCTGCTGCCTATACTGTACATAGGTATAAGTGTTGTCCTATTCGGGCTTGTATATGCCTGGTGGTCTTGGAAATAGCTGATACATGACATCTTGGAGACAGGCATGTGCCAACACCACACTGCTCTTGGTGAGAATTTGTTTTCCTTTCCTTGGCATCCCCCCTCTCCTTTCTCTTCCATTTCGTGTCTGGATATACCCTGTACAGCATGGGCCTTATTTACATTTGGAGCGGCTGGGGTCCCTCAGGAGGCTGCAGTGGTCCCGCTGCTGCTCTGACAGGAACAAGCTCACAACTTCGGGCGCTGTTTATCTTCACTGCTTTTCTGGGATGCTGTTTCCATCTTTAACCTTCGCTTTATTGTCCTCGTAGCTTATAGAGACATTCTGGAATTGGATTAACCATTCCTCTCTTATGTCTTGTTTGAAAAGTAAAACAGCATTTTTCACACAAAAACTACTGTATATGTTTGAAAAATGTAGGCTACTTCAAATTTGTGCGATGTGCAATTGGAGAAATTTTAATTCTGGTCACATTTACTGCTCAATTATTTGCAAAGAAGGTTGACAGAAATCACAGTTCATTAAATTTTGTGATGTGTGATGTGGGCACTGCAGTTACATAAAGTAAAATCAAGTTTTATGACTACATGTTAAAATGAATAATGCACTCATCTGGAGCTTAGGTAAAGTTGTATTTTCATGTCTTCCTGCATTGGGGGCTTGAGTGTTTTCACTATAGACTCCAAGTGGACTAAGGGAGTGTAACATCACCCATAGCGTTTGCCTGCAGTCAAATGAAGCTCACGAGGCTAGCAGTTATAGGAGCCAAGTTCCATATTAGGAATAGGAATGTATTAATGGATAAAATAGCTAAATAAAAACAGGATAAAGTGCAATGTGTTAATACTATTCTTAATGCATACTTTTCGTAATGGATAATATGTTTACTGCTGCTGCTCTATATGAATGTATCATGTATGTCACTACCTCAGTGTAAATGCTACTGTTACCTGTGCAATAACCTGCTTCATAACCCACATGCAATACTTGTACTATATTATATTATGTGTGGTACGAAATCCATTTGAGCAGTATTCCCACCTGTGAAATACTCTACTTGCACCTTATTTAATCCTACCTGTACCTTTGTATTTTATTATATTTTATTACATATTTTTTTTATTATATTGTTTACTTTTTTCCCTTGTATTTTTATTGCATGCTATTAGTAGTTCTTGACTATCTTAGCGGGGACGGCAGTAGCTCAGTTGGTAGAGCATATGTCTCGTGATCCAGGGGTTAGCGGTTCGAATACTGCTCTTGACGGGTTGACCGCATATGATCCCAGCTCCCACAGATGAGCGCTGCCGTTGTGTCCTTGGGCAAGACACTTAACCCCACCTCGCCCCCAGTGTCTGTGGACACTGGTAGCCCCCATGGCAGAAGATACATCAAGGCCTGTTGTGACGTGAGCCGTCCTCCTGTGGACCCACCACCCACGGAAGGATTCATGGGGGCTGGTGCATTGTGTTCTGGGCAGCAGAACACTGCTTGGACTGCTGCCCCCGCGACCCAGAAAATGGAAAAGCGGAAGAAAATGAATGAATGAATGAATGAATGACTATCTTAGCGAATCAACGGGTTCTCCTGATCCTAAGCATTTCATTGCATTGTTGACCTTGTGTTGATCCTGCATAATATGACAAATAAACAATCTTGACTATCTTGAATACTAAACATTTTAAGACCAAAATGACGAGGCTCACAGTAGCAGTTACAGAGAAGAGTAACAATTTTTCAATGTTAAGTCAATTGGAATTGGAGTCAATGGTCCCAAAAGCGCCCCATGTTCACTTGCTATTTGGAACACAGTGGCTAGCGGGTTAGCTATGTCCATTTATATACTGTATATATACATATATATATATAGAGCTCTGGAAGAAAATAAGAGACCACTGCATTTTTTTCTGAAATCAGCATCTCTACATGTATTACAGCCATTCCATTCCAGCGTCTGTTGAATTCCAACACAAACACAAAGCTGAGCTACTTCAGTTCTTACACCAGGAGTGGAATAAAGTCACCCAAGAACAATGTGAAAGACTTGTGGAGAGCTAACCTGGGAAATCCCAGGCTGCTTTGCACGATAGTTCCGATTTAAAAGACAGCCTGGCAACTAGGCTAAGCGAGGGATCCTGAGTGGGGGAGCCAATCAGAGAGCGGGGAGGGGTGGAAAGACGATGACGCGTACTACGCAACAAATGGAAGCAGGTCCACCTTCTCTCATATTTATCTTACACAAACAGCAGTAATCGTTCGGTGCCATTGTTTAATTGTATTTTTGTTTTGCCTTCTGTTTTCGCGGAGATTGGGGAAAATGGCGGCGTTTCCTTCTCTTTTCCCCGGTCATCGCTCTAACTACGTCATCGAGTACAACTGACATGATTGGCTATGGGCTACGTATACGCCAAATGATAGACATTTGTAACGCCCAATAAAGGGCTGTTGGCAATCGTAAACCACACCTCCGCTACGAGATATTCAGTAAGTGTCTCCCAGACCATATATCACTTGTGATATGGTCTGGTGTAAACCAGGCAAGTGGAGAGCATGCCAAGACGCATGAAAGTTGTGATTAAAAATAAAAGTTATTGCACCAAATATTGATTTCTGAACTCTTCTTAAGTGTAAACATTAGTATAATGTCATTTTAAAATGAATTTGATCTTGTTTCTTTGCATTGTTTGAGGTCTGAAAACATCTTTTTTGTTATTTTCACCATTTGTCATTTTCTGCAAATAAATGCTCTTAACGATAATATTTGTATTTGGAATTTGGGGGAAATGTCAGTAGTTTATAGACTCAAACAAAAAGGTTCCTTTTGTCCAAACACATACCTATAAGCAGTAAAATCAGGAAAAACTGATAATTTTGCAGTGGTCTCTTATTTTTTTTCCAGAGCTGTATATATGTCATAAGGTTTTCACCTATGCCCTATTCCCACCTACTTTTCTGTAAAAAAAAAAAAAAAATCAGAAGCCTAGTCATATTTGTCTTATTGTGACACTTAAAATAACATTTACGCTTGTGCTTGAATGACCACCCCTCTAATCAATTTATATAAATAACTGAAGCGCTCTATTATTTTTAAATTTGTGTAAAGTGCTATTTATTTGAATGATTTAGTATTATTTCCTGTTTCGGTCTGGGCTGGTCTGTCCACATGCGTCAGCTCTACAGTTCTCTGGCTCCTGATCCAGACTCAGTGACAGTAGAATTATGGGCTTGTAATTGCAGTTGCGCGGGGTTTGGTCCTGGGATCTTGCACGTCTCCAAGCAGCCAAACTACTTTTCAGAAAGCAACCACCGGAACTGATTTCACTTCTTATTTCCACGAGCTCTGGCCTCCTTCCTCCTGCCATCATCTGTTCTCATTCTTTTCGTTCATTTGTGGCCAATTTGGGGACTTTTCATTTCTCCCATTGTAACAGTTTCAATCTTTTCCTAAATGAATTTCTGTTTTGTGTGGCCCTGTTGTGTTGAGAGACTGGGTGGTGGTTATGCTGTTATGGGAACTTAAAGGTGCTCTATGGAACTTTTCTGGTGAAGAATCCTTCACGTGCTTTGCCTGGAATGTTCAGTAATTGACATTTTAGTTTATCTTCATGGAAACAAGCAGGACGCCACTAGGCCAAGTTACTAGTATTAAAATATAAACAACTTTAATTGAGTAAATGATAAATACAAGTTTAATGCCAGACTGTGTAACATTTTGGGAAATCATAAAAAAGTGGCAGCCCTCCCAACTGAAAAAGGTATTGCACCTTTAACTAATTAACTTGAGAAAAAGCTAAAGAAGTTGAAGAAGTTCTTTTTCATATGGGCAGTGTTGCCATGATTATTGTTGGACCATATTTGTCCCAGCTTTGGTGAAGCTAAGAAAGAGTTCCATTTTAGGAGGCAGCCATGCTTATAAATCACTATATTTGTTTTGCTGCAGCAGAAGGGAGCATGGACAAAGCAAAATGTGTTTTAGATGAAAAAAGAAAAGACTGACGAAAGTGAAAGTGGACCCAACAGAAAAGTAAAGCTTGCATTTCTTCAGTCCAGTGATTGTGGCACGTCCGTTTTATTTTTATTTTTTTACTCTCCTTCCCAAAAACATTTTTTCTCTTCAATCATCACATCAAATCAGCAACATATAATATAAGAAAATGTCTCTACATTCAAAGTGATAGTGTTGTCTTTGGTAAAGGACAGTGATGGTTCTCTTTTTATAACTCATATTGCTCAAGTATTGTTTACATTTATTAGTACAAACAATATCAGATTTATGGTGGGTGGGAAGTCTTGCCTCAAGTGGAGGTGTTCAAGTATCTTGGGGTCTTGTTTATGAGTGAGGGGAGGATGGAGCGTGAGATTGACAGGCGGATCGGTGCAGTGTCGGCAGCGATGCGGTCACTGTATCGGACCGTTGTGGTGCACAGGAAGCTGAGCCAAAAGGCAAAGCTCTCGATTTACCGTCAATCTACATTCCTACCCTCACCTATGGTTATGAGCTCTGGGTAATGACCGAAAGGACAAAATCACGGATACAAGCGGCTGAAATGACTTTCCTCCGCAGAGTGGCTGGGAGATAGGGTGAGTCACATGGGAGGAGCTCGGAGTAGAGCCACTGCTTCTGCACATCGAGAGGAGCCAGCTGAGGTGGCTCGGGCATCTGTTCCGGATGCCACCTGGACGCCTCTCTCGGGAGGTGTTCCGGGCATGTCCCGCCTGGAGGAGGCCCCGGGGAAGACCCAGGACACGCTGGAGGGACTATGTCTCCCAGCTGGCCTGGGAACGCCTTGGGGTCCCCTCGGACGAGCTGGAGGAAGTGTCCAGGGTGAAGGCAGTTTGGGAGTCCCTGCTTAGACTGTTGCCCCCGCGACCTGGCCCCGGATAAGAGGAAGAAAATGGATGGATCGATCAATTTTAGCATTTTTAAAGATCCTATATTATTCAAAATTGAATCTTGAAATGTTTTTACATCATTGAAAAAATTGAATTTGATCTGAAATGATCTAAATGATTCTGGTGAATGTGTATGGAGTTTAAAAAAAAAATAGTAGAGCACTTCCTGTATTGCCACATGATATCACAAGGTGGAGTGTTTTCAGTTTGAGAGAGGAACTCAGACTAAATATGCAGGATTTGTGTGTTAAAAATCTCAATGTAGAGTTCAAATCACATCTTTTCTATCTCAACTGATATGTGTTTGTGTGTTAAATCAGTGACACAGACTGCTGCAGACCCACCTCCATTTCGACGCCGAACCTGTCTGCATTCTTCTGTTGAAAAACATTTTACTTTTTCAATCCAAAGAAAAATTCACAATTTTTTCATTTACAGGTGAATCAAAAACACAGAAGCAACAACTCTCAAACCAGAACAGAAATGTCCGGTGACAATTTCGATTTGGGAAAAGAAAATGAATTTGTGATGACTTTCTGTTGGATTTTTAAACACAGCAGCAAAAGCAGAGGATGTCTTTAAACACTTTATGGGAAAAACATGTCATGAAAATTCCTTGTGACTTTTGGCATCAAATGCATTTTTCTCCCTTTGAGTGTGCAGAAGACGCATGTGTAGGATGAAAGCACTTGGTTGACACGGATGAAATTATAAACCTCTTATTTATATTGACAAAAGGCACCCTGATTTTCACTGTGGCTGCGAGCTTTATTCACAGGTCACAGTAATATACATGGATGCAAAACTGCACTTTTGAATACAATATTTCATATATTTCAAATAAACCTAAATCTGAACGTACAGCATATTTCTGCACACCAGGTTAGATGATCATTTGTCATTTTCCCAAACTTAACTCTAATTAAAATAACAGTTAACAGTTGTGGCTAGAGTCCACCAGTAATGCCTGGTATGAATGTGTGAGCCAATCAGATTTATTTATTTATTTAAATTATCAACATGTCAGCAGAGAGCTTCAGTATAAATATGCCGGAGTTAGCACAATAGCTAATTTACATCCGTTGTCCTAAAGGCAGGTAAGAACAAAACACATTCACACAAACAGAGAAAACAGAATACACAATAGACATTTCACCAAGAGCATGTAGTTGCAATAGACCCATCTCAGAGTTTACGCGGCCCCAAAAGAATAGGACGTCTGGTTAGTTTTCAACTAATGGTTCAGAGTCGTTTTAAAGGCTGAATAGGTGCCACAGTTCCTGACGTGGGCTGGCAGTGTGTTCCATGTCTGTGAGCCTCTGATAGACGCCACCATTTGGCCAAATTTAGTCCTATACCTTTTTATGCTACAGTCTCCTCTGGTCGATGCTCTGGTATTTACTCGGTCGCTAGGTTTTTTTACCTATAAAATCCAGTAAGGGAGGAGAAGCAAGCCTGTTTAAAACTTTAAAGGTCCCATGGCATGAAATGTTCACTTTCTGAGGTTTTTGAACGTTAATGTGAGCTCCCCTACCCTGTTTAGGCCCCCCCCCCATGGTTAAAAGTTGCGAAATGTCTAAACTGAGCATTTGCAATCCTTTTCTGCGTTACAAAAAAATCGGAGCTCAAACGGGCGATTTTGAACAAGGCACCTTATTGACGTCAGATCGAAAAAAGAAATGCAAATGCAGTTCCACCCCCGTCTGTCTGTACTCAGCGTCTCTGTAAATCACGCCCAGAGAGTTTGGACTGTGAATGCGCTAGGCAATGCGAAATGCATTTTTTTATTTGCCTGGAGGCACGTCCGAGTGTTTCTAGGCTCGGAAGTCCTTTATCTGAGCCTCTGGACCTTTGAACAGCAGTGGTTTAATTTTATTTTATGTGGAAATGTGTTTATTTTTCAATGGAACGCTTCAAATCTCTCCCCCGTGCAAAAACAAGGAAATGGATCAGCTGTGGGCTCTGAGCTCTGAGCGGAGAGTTTGGCCACGCCCCCACCCTCTACTATTGGCCATCTCTTTTCTCCTCATTTGCATTCAAGCAACAACGCCCAGAATAAAGAGTTTGAGAGAGATATTTATGACTCTTTCTCATCTTATCTCTGTTTCTCATGCACTGAGTGTTGATTTTGAAGAAGGATTCATTTACAGTATTAGGGAACCATTAAGGAGCCATATAAAAGCATCAAGAAGTACCATGTCATGGGATCTTTAAAAATGAGGCAAGCATCCATAAATATCTGATAACTATCAAAATCCAAAATGCTATACTTACTTTAAATGTTACAGTAATGATACTGTAAAGGCTTTTTGTCCAAAGTTTACAGTGTTTTCTTGAAGAGAGACTTAAGTGGCTTCAAAACAGCTTCTGAAGTGTGAGACCATGTGGTATAACAGTAGGTTATGTGGCTAAATATCATGGCATGCATATAAGCGTTTGCTAATTCTGTAGTCAGAGAAGGTCTTATGTGTTTAAAATTTGACAGATTCAATTTAATTATATGCACAATTTTCTTTACATGTTGCTGTAAATTTAAATTGGAATCAAAAACTACTCCAAGATATTTAAATTGTTCCACCACATCCAGTCTCTCCGGATAGTGACAGACTTCCCTCACTCTAACCATCGCTGTTGTATTGTTAGGCGCTCCTGAGCCCCTCCCTGGGCCTGGGCTCTGCTTCTCTGCCCTATCTATGTCCAGGTGAATAATGTCACCTCAGAACAATGGACTATTGTGTTTTATTGAGCTGCGCACATCCTCCTCTTCGCCTCACACCTTTCTCCTCTCACCCTGAGAGAGATCAATGAATCAAAGCTGCAGCGGAGAGAATACAGAAGACAAGTCTACAACTTTGCTATTTGAATTGATTTAAAGTGATTATTAATGTGTATTTGGCAATTACAACAAAACACATATTTTATTTTCTAGCACACAGTTGACTGATATTATTTACTTAAGTAAATAATAAGCAATATTAATTTAACTCACATTTATACTACACTTGTCTTATAAGGAGGTTTCTTTTAGATTATGATTGTCACGTGTGTAAAAAAAAAACATTGCAAATAATCCTTTTAAAAGCAATAAAACAGGAAGCAAACATGAATTCAATAGTTAATGTGTAGAAAAGAGGAAGATCCATCAGGTGGAGTTAAGTGAGATGGTCGATTGTGCATTTCCATGGAGAGAAAGTGAACGCTGTGACAGAAAAGGATGAACAGAGGAAAGGATGCCGTTGTGAATAATGGCCAGTCAGTGTTAAGGCCTTAATCAATGCTTGATTAATATTAATTGGTTTAGCTGTGGCAGAGGGGCGGGGCCAGGAGAACACTTCCTGCTCAGATTGATCGGCTTGAGGACACAGAGGGCGAGCTAACATCGCACACTTCCACAATCCTCAGCGTCTGTAGTGCTGACACTGTGTGCACTTGGGGACCCTGGCTTAGCACATCTTAACCTTTCATATCATAGAGCAACAGTGTACAGGCTCAAAGTCACGCAAGATCTTACAACTAGTTTACTTTTTCCTATAAATTCATATATTTACCATTGAGATTCTGTTTATTAGATTCTCTTAAAGATCTCATGACATGGTACTTCTTGATGCTTTTATATGGCTCCTTAATGGTTCCCTAATACTGTAAATGAATCCTTCTTCAAAATCAACACTCAGTGCATGAGAAAGAGAGATAAGATGAGAAAGAGTCATAAATGTCACTTTGGAACGGTCCATTATGGGCGTTGTTGCTTGAATGCAAATGAGGAGGACAGAGATGGCCTATAGTAGGGGGTGGGGGCGTGGCCAAGCTCTCCGCTACGCTCTGTGACCCACTTCCGTGTTTTTGCACGGGGGGAGAGATGAGAAGCCTTCCATTGAAAAATAAACACATTTCCACAGAAAATAAAATTAAACCACTGCTGTTTCAGATATCCACAGGCTCAGATAAAGGACTTCCGAGCCTAGAAACACTTGCAAGTTCCTCCAGGCAAATAAAAAAACGTATTTCGCATTGCGTAGCTCCTCCGCAGTCCAAACTCTCTTGGCGTGATTTACAGAGACGCTGAGTACAGACAGACGGGGGTGGAACTGCATTTGCATTTCTTTTTTCGAGCTGACGTCAATAAGTTTCCTTGTTCAAAATCGCCCGTTTGAGCTCTTTTTTCGAACGCAGAAAAGGATCGCAAATGCTCAGTTTAGACATTTCGCAACTTTTAACCATGGGGAAAGGGCCCTAAACAAGGTATGGGAGCTCACATTAACGTTCAAAAACCTCAGAAAGTGAAAATTTCATGCCATGGGACCTTTAAGATGAGCGTTCCAGTTGAGAAAGGTTTTAAAGGTGCACTGTATAGTATATGCTTTGGAATGTTCCACATTATGGTATAAAACGTCATCCATCTTGCATTTAATTAATTTAATTATTTCTCAAATACCCTGAAAAGCCTTGTCAGATTTGACCTGTGACTTGACTTTCTGGCAGCTTAGTGACAACATTCCAGGCAAAAAATGATAATCCATGGAGGCAAGCAAGTGGCAGGCCTACCACCAGCAAAGTTACACATTGCACCTTTAATGTACAGGTTCAAATTTCAGCAACCTTGTATGGGGAGAGACAGGTCATGTTTATGAAATCTGAACTACTACATACCACCCCTTAATGTCTTAAAATACATCAGTGGGTACCGGAAGGGAAGGGAAAAAGAATGCATAAAATGTCCACTTTTAAGCAATTTCATGGATATAATTACTATCACTGTTTCTATAACAGTTATATGCCTTAAAAGTGTGATCAGGTTCACTCAAAAACACATTGAAGTAGTGTACCTGTAATGTTCTGATGGCATGTTTGACTTCATCTCTTGTATGGTCTTATGTTTCCCTCCAGGCTCATGGTCACCTTCAGTAACAGTGCAAATCCTCACCTGCTCTTGCTGCTCTTGACAGGCAGCATGACGGGATTTGGTGTTGAAGTTCTTGTTCTTTATTTCTCCGGGTTCTTCTTAATAGAGCTCTTTTATTGGCCAGCTGCACCTTTACAGCCCACAGGCTGTACACTGATACTGAGAAACAGATGGACTGGCACAACAAACTCTACTGTAACAAGGGAGGCAGTGGCAGTGTCTGGAATACACAACACAACAGCAGGAGAATGTGGACGCAAAATTAGGATTGGTACGAGAACAGTTATTTAGACTGTGGGCTTTCATTGCATTGTCCCTGTTAAAACAAAAAACAAACAAACAAATAAATAAAGGAAATAGTGGTGAAGTCAGAACACTAAAGAAACAAATTGAACTTCTCCTTTGATCACTAAAGAAATACATTATGGTATTTAATCATTGAATTTAGGCTTCAAACTGCACATAATCAGAGAAAAAAAATATAAATAGAAAATAGAAAACACAGCTGAGAGTGCATGAGTAATTTTTCCTTCTCCAAATAGTGATAAACAAATGCATAACAAACTGAAACATAAAGTTGTTTTTAATCCTAATTATCTTGAGAAGAAGTTGAAGAAGTGTTAAAGGTGCAAAGGTAAAACTTTTCTGGCAGGTGACTAACCACGAGAAGGAAATAATCCCGCATTCCGTCTTACTTGAAAAATGTAGGATTTATTAAGACGTGCAACGTTTCGGCGCTAGGCCTTCATCAGGCAAAATAGAGTGAGCGCTAAATAGGGTGTGGCAAGCGACAGGTCGTAAAAGAACAGTGTACCCAAAACAACAAAATTCAAAATGCAAAGACAATCAACACATATATCTTGTAATGTAAATCATAGTAGTAGTAGTAATAATAATAATAATAATAATAATAATAGACAAATAATTGGAAAATAATTGAAAAATAAAATGATTAAAAATTAGGTGACTAACCACACCAAGCCACAGGTCAAATCTGTGAGGACGCAAGTCGACTTACAGGGGAATCCATGTTCTTCAAGTTAGGTTTTTATCAATAAAACATTTGTAACTGGAGAGGAAAGGAAATTCAAAGTTCTGCAGCAGCAACATAGAAGCAAATATAGTAGTTAGCAGTGCATCCTCTTGCATTGATCAGCTAAAGGCATGTGCTGTGCAGATTTATGGCATGTCGGACAAACGACTTCCAGAACAGCCTGGAGGAGTAGATGTTTGATAGGAACTGACAGTAAATTTGAAGCATGCTACTGTATAAAATCAAACAAAAGCACATTATTTCATGATCACAAGATCCAACAGTGTTACAAAGCTTGTGTATCCATAATAAGCTGATATAAACAAGAGTCATCAGAGGTCTTTCTGCTTATTGCGTCTAGAAGAAGAGGTGTAAGTAAAATTTGTAACTGTGTACTAGTAAAACATAAAATGCGCACAGATGAGATTCAAACTACATTGAAATTTAGATTGAATGAGAAACATGAAGAAGCGATGAAGAGATGGGTGCATACCTGGCTCTGCTGTTGGCTTATGTGCACATCCAGTCTACAGGAAGTGAGAAGGTGGAGGAAGATGTCCCCTCCAATCCACCCCGGTATTCCTCAGCGCACGGCCGGCTTAAGATGACTAATAGAAGCATGTTGGCCCTATAAATCACCAGGCCTCAGACAAAAATGAAACTCTCACCAAGATGGAGAGTAGAGGCCCATGCCAGGACATCATTTCAATACAGTTGTACGTGAATGCGCTTTGTGTGAGGAAAATAAGGAGCCATTCTTCTTGTACGCATCTGTGTGTGTGTTCAAAGTCTTGCTCAGAGCTGTGAGCTAGGCCTCGTTTTTTGGTGGCTTATCTGTCTTCCATGGCAAAGACACATGATCAGAGCTGATGCCTCCTTTATTTGAACCACACCTGTTGGCGCTTGTACGATATTCTGCGCCTGACTAATACGCACAGCAGACTTCCCCAAATCCATTTCTCAGCAGGGGAGATTTATTTGAGACCAGGAGATGTGACAAAATAGAGGCAAATGAGCTGTGTGCAAAGCTATGAATTTGAGCAGATTTGCATTCTGCTCTAAAGGAGAGGGATGGCAGAGCAGATGGGCTGTTTGCAGTGTACAGTGGTAAATGATGTCTTTGTCTTATTGCCTGTTAGCAATCTAAGGATGAATGTAGGTGCCAAACAACTTTTCTATTGAATGTGTTGTGTTTTACTTAAGTGTTTGTGTGTACTATTGAAGTGACTTTGATTAAAGAGCCTGTATTACACAAAATTGACTCTTGTGAGCTTGAAAAACATCTCTGGAGTTTGTTTCATTCACACATGTTTGAGTAATCCTGCATTACTCTGTCTACATCTCAAAAGCCTAAAAAGCTCTATTCCAACTTGTGATGTCATGAAGCGTTTTCAAGACGCTTTGTACAGTAGGTGATTCCAAATAATTCCCATTACACTGGTCTACAAGCAAAAGCAGTACATTTTTTCTTGGTTTAGGTCACTAATTAAAAAAAAGTAAGTCAGAAGTAATGATTATAGTTTCCAAGATATAGTATTGGGTCAAAATAGGAAATTTATGCAAAATAAGACAAAAACGGTACTTTATCAGAAGGTGCAGTGTGTCTACAAACGACCAGTTCTATCTGAAAGCATATATATATATATATATATATATATATATATATATATATATATATATATATATATATATATATAATTTTATCACTACATATCTTGGATACATTAGCTTACCAGCTAGTTAGCTCAACTGGTAAGTCACTTGACTTTCACCAGGGGGACCTGGGTTTGAATCCCCCCCGGCAATGAGCAAGCCAGTGTGGGTCCTTGGGCAAGACCCTTCCCGGTACTGCCCCCCGGGCGCCTGAATAATGGGCTGCCCACTGTATCCTGAAAGGAAATGCAGAAGTGAATTTCTCCTGTGTCTAAAGTCTAAAAATCTAAAGCTACATCTAACCAGCACAGTTATCAATTGATTTTCCGTTCATCTTATCAATTTAGCCACTTTTATCTCGGAAGCAGATTGAGTCCAAAAATTTGTAGACCAGTGTTATCCAATGAATAAGGGATTATTATTTGAGAATTACAATGCATTAACACATCTGCATCTATCTATCTATCTATTTTATTTGATCTATTTTATCTATAAGAAATTTTTAATGCTGTATTTTCTCATTATAGGTTCCCATTATATAATCTCTTTTCACCCCACTCATAATAACAAGTTCATTTTTAGCATTTGAAAAGTAATTGCTTATACTTTTATACTTATTACCGCACATTGCAGAAACTTCAGGGGACTTCAACAGCCACAGACATTTCCTGTTTTAATGCTTCCTTTAATGTAGATTTGACAACTTCTTTCTCACCGCACTTTTCTTTCTCTGTGTAGTCTCTTTCTGACAACGCTGCCATCCTTCCAGAGAAAAGCGCAGTATATTTTAATACTAATCCTTACATACCATCAAAGGCACAGGGAGGTGTGATTGTTACAGTAATCCCCTGGGATCCTTAATGGGCCAAAGTGAATGAGAGCGGAGGATTATGGGTGACTGTGACGGCCAATATATTCCATAATTAGCCAGTTAACAGCCTCGGCGATGTCAGGATTAGCCAGGACTTAGCTGAAAATGTGACAGAGGCTACACATGAATGACACATTTACTGAGCTGGGGCACAGGGGAGTGGCTAAGGCAATGGGGAGAAAAGAAGACGCGAAAGAGAATAGGGGAGCGGAGCAGTGGAGTGGGAAATTACAGAATGAACGAACATTTGCTGTACAGTTACACTTGTCATTTAGGTGAGATGGGAGGGTACTTCAGGAAGCACAAAAACCCAACTTAAAGGGCCCATCCTGCATTATTTTCTGATCTATGTTATAATGCTGCTGTTTCCTCATCACAAACATACCTTGGGCTGTGTTTTTCCTCTCAGATGGGAGATGAGAACCTGGGAAACACTCTGTTCCATATATATATATATATATATATATATATATATATATATATATATATATATATATATATATATATTTTATCACTACATATCTTGGATACATTAGCCTACCAGCTGGTTAGCTCAACTGGTAAGTCACTGGACTTTGATTTGACACGGGGGACCCGGGTTCGAATACCCCCCCCAACAGGCAATGAGCAAGCCAGTGTGGGTCCTTGGGCAAGACCCTTCACAGTATAGCCCACCTCATACAATGATGAGAGACAATGAAACTTACGAGATGCCGGCTCAGACGTTGCCCGGCCAAACAAGGTCTGCGTCAGGTGCTGGGGAACCAGAGCACCTTGATGAAAAATGGGCTACTGGAACAAGGCGGAAATGGGCGAGATGCGAGAACAAGGCTCTGTTGGAATGCTACTACTCCAGTAACCCTAGGCAGAGGATGAATGGTTAATACGATACCCACAGTCCAAGCTAATGGCCAAATAACTAGTAGCTCAGTGTTCCAACATCCACAAACGGCAACTGCTATCACAACTAGAGATTGACGGGGACAAATGCTATGGCAAGGGGGAGCCAGGACGCCAGGTCAAAGGGGAGCTAACACCAACTCCCCAACCAGAGATTGGGTACGAAGCCCCATACAATGATACAATAAGTATCACGCTGAGCGAGGCAGTGTCTGACCTGAAAGATAAGATCATGGCCCGAATGAACACAAGGCAACCCCGATGCCAGTTACAGAGGCTAAGTGAAGTACCATCTGAAAGTCTCTTAGAACATGTGAATGCAGCACTGAGAGCGATCCCTACCACAACCATCACTGAAACCAATGAGCTGATATACACTTCAGCAGCAGTGATTCTAGAGGTGCTGGGCTATAAGAGCAGCCATGAGAGGCAATACCCACCATGGAAAAGACGGTTAGAGGCTAAAATCAAGCAGGTGCGGAGAGAAGTGAGCCAATTGTCAGAGGCCCAGAAAGGTGCAATGAAAAAACAAGTACCCAAGAGGTACAGCCAGATGCCCATACCTGAAGCACTCGAAACTGCCAAGCAAAGGCTACAAGCCTTGGCCAGCTGCCTAAAGAGGTACACTCGAGATAACGAGGCCAGACGAATACTGGAAAGGGAGGCATCACATAACACCGATGCACAGTGGCTGGTGGCTCTGAGGAAAGACCACAGCAACCTCCCTGAACAAGATCCAGTCACCATCACAGTGGCAGACATTCAGGAAAGAGTCTCAGGCAGTCTCAGGCATGAAAAGTTGGACAGCACCGGGCCCTGACATGATCCACGCATACTGGCTAAAGAAGCTCACTGCTCTCCATGAGCGCCAGGCAGCACAAATGAACCAGCTGCTCTAAGGGATGGGGCTAACCCAAGGGCGTATGATCCTGAAGGATCCCTCGAAGGGTACAGTCCCATCCAACTATCGGCCAATAACCTGTCTCTCCACAACATGGAAGCTCATGTCAGGCATCATGGCAGCTAAGATAAGTGGGCACATGGATCAATATATGAGCGCAGCACAGAAGGGCATTGGCAAAAACTCCAGGGGAGCCAAACACCAACTCCCGGTTGACCGAACAGTCGCCCGTGATTGCAGAACCCATCAGACCAACCTGTGCACTGCCTGGATTGATTACAAGAAAGCCTATGACTCAATGCCACACACATGGATCACTGAGTGCTTGGAGCTGTACAATATCAATAAGACTCTAAGGGCATTCATTGCAAACTCAATGCGGTTGTGGAAAACCACCCTTGAAGCCAATGGCAAGCCACTTGCGCAAGTGTCCATCAAATGTGGCATATACCGAGGAGACGCACTGTCCCCACTGCTGTTCTGCATAGGTCTGAACCCCCTCAGCCAAATCATTGAAAGCACTGGCTACGGATACCGACTCAGAAATGGGGCCACCATCAGTCACCTCCTCTACATGGATGACATCAAGCTGTACACTAAGAGTGAGCGAGACATCGACTCACTGATCTACAGCACAGACATTGGAATGTCATTCGGGCTTGAGAAATGTAGTAGGATGGTGACCAAGCGAGGGAAGGTAGTCCACACAGAGGGGGTCTCACTCCCAGCTGGCCAAAGGAGGAGATACAGACCACAGACGTTAAGACACGAAAGCTCCTGACCATGCATGGAGGGTTCCATCCCAAATTCAGCACCCCTGAGACTGTACACGAGCCGGAAGGAAGGAGGCCGAGGACTAGTGAGTGTGGGAACCACTGTCCAGGATGAAACATCCAAAATCCATAAGTACATCAAGGACAAGGCCCCGACAGATGATGATGTGCTCAAGGAATGCCTCAGACAGTGGAGTGCAGAGGAAGAGGTGCTGGAGGGACCATCATGGCAGGACAAACCCCTACATGGGGCGTACCACCAAAACATAACTGAAGTGGCTGATATCAAGAAATCCTACCAATGGCTGGAGAGGGCTGGTCTGAAGGACAGCACAGAGGCCCTCATCCTGGCTGCACAGGAGCAGGCCTTGAGCACCCGAGCAATAGAGGCCCAGATCTACCACACCAGACAAGACCCAAGGTGTAGGCTGTGCAAAGAGGCTCCTGAGACAGTCCAGCACATAACTGCAGGGTGTAAGATGCTGGCAGGGAAAGCATACATGGAGCGACACAACCAAGTGGCGGGCATAGTGTACAGAAACATCTGTGCAGAGTACAGGCTGGAGACCCCAAGGTCAAGGTGGGAAACACCTCCGAAAGTTGCGGAGAATGACCGAGCCAAGATCCTGTGGGACTTCCAGATACAGACTGACAGAATGGTGATGGCGAACCAACCAGACATAGTGGTGGTGGATAAGCAACAGAACAGAGCCGTGGTGGTGGACATTGCAATACCAAGTGATGGTAACATCAGGAAAAAGGAACACGAGAACTAGAGAAATACCAGGGGCTCAAGGAAGAGCTGGAGAAGGCCTGGAAGGTAAAGGCATCAGTGGTGCCCGTGGTGATCGGAGCACTCGGGGCTGTAACCCCCAAACTGGAGGAGTGGCTACAACAGATCCCAGGAAAAACATCAGACATGTCAGTCCAGAAAAGTGCAGTACTTGGAACAGCAAAGATACTGTGCAGAACTCTCAAGCTCCCAGGCCTCTGGTAGAGGAACCAAGCTCGATGAGAGTGAGAGACCAACCACCGTGGAAGGTGAGGAGCACATTTTCTATTTCTATTTATATATATATATATATATATATATATATATATATATATATATACATACATATATGATTACTCAAACGTGTGAATGAAACAAATGTTTTTGATGAGGCAATAACTAACATGTGTAATATAGGACCTTTAAATGTGCCCTTTTGCCACAACTAACTACCTCCATGTTGTATTTATTCATTTTGATATTAGAATGTTTTAGCTTGACTATACTTGACTACTCAAACCTTGTGCTTTTATAAAAAATATAGTGCCTAGATTGAAGAATTAGGGATGTGTCTGTCCACTCCCCCAGTTCCGTAAATTTTGCATTCATTTTTCCCATAGATCGTCCGAAAACAATTAATATTGAAGACTGAACGCTTGCTCAGGACCAATCAGCCACATGGTGACGAATGAGCACAAGACCTATCATTTTATTTAAAATCTGTTTCTGAAACTTTATAAACCGACAAGTTATTAAAGCATTTTGCTGTTTAAATTTGCTGTTTGGACTGTTTGGAAAAGTCTATGGGAAAAATGAATGGAAAATAATATACTTCCACAACCAGAGCAGCCTGCTGCTGTTGAGCTCCATACCGAAATCTCTTGGTACAATATTTTCATGATGATAGGTGATATTTTGTGGAGACAAGAATTGTGAATATGCTACATTTTCCTTTTGAAATGCATTGACAAGCCTTACTGTCATTATCCAAAGAAATGATCAAAGGAGAAGTTCAATTTGTCAACTGGACAAAGTTTGTTTGGTTGAAAACGTTTCGCCGCTCATCCGAGAGGCTTCGTCAGCTCTGACGAAGCCTCTCGGATGAGCGGCGAAACAGAGGAAATGAGGAAACAGAGGAAATGATCATTACATATGTAGTTCCTTCTGTTTTTTATGTACTGTTTTGAAAACAGCTTTAAGATAAAACTGACCTTCACTCTGTGTGGGATAGGAAAATATTGAGTGCAATCAATGCAGCTTTTCTACACTGTGTTTTGTTTATGTTTGAACTTTGAACCAATGCAATGTAAATGCCCTGAATCACCTTCATTAACTGATTCCAAGAGTAAATGCCTGGCTGTCCTCAAACACATGACAAATGGTGGGATCACCAGTGTGTCCCTGTGGAGCCTATGTTATATTCATAATAGGCTTGTATAGATTGAACACTTCCGACTCATTTATCTTTCAAATAAACAGGCCGGACCTTGGATAGGAATTGTCTGTCACCCCATGGGGCGATCCACCAGCCATTTTGAGTGAGGCCCTGTTTAATTAACACAACACCATCCTTTGAATGAGCTTTCATCAGTTTAGAGTCTTGGAGAGGGGATGCAGTTTGTGATGCATGTTGTTACTTTCACAGAGGAAAACAGCAATCACAGAGCAGAGGAGATGGAGCCGTGCTGTCAGAGTTGGGATAATTGAGCTTTTTATCCCAAAAAATGAGACATCTGTTCTGTTTGATGCTGCGGATGTTTATTTCAATAGCATGCATATTTTACAGGGGACATATTGTCATAGCAGCACTCTTGGCTTGGCTTCACTTGACCTGAAGTCTTTTAAAGGAGAGCCAGATCATGCTTCAAAGTCAATACCGTGGACAAAAATAGTGGAGAAATGAAAGTTTTTGGTATGGGCCCTTGACATACTAGGAAAAGGTTGGTCTATTCTTTCTTAGAGTAGTTGCTTGATGCAGTGAACACAAAGAATGTCCAAGAGTATATAGAAGGCAGCTGGAACTAAGCAACAGGCATCAGTGATTTAGAAGAATTATATGAGACCATTTAAAAACGGATGCACATTAATTAAAACTATACTTAAGGCCTACAGGAGAATTTGCCCGATTTTGACTGCGATTTGCTTCTGACCCAGGAGCGACCCAACTTTATGTCCTTGCGTGCGATTTCGAAGCCGCTGCGCTTCTCATGTTTGAGGTGTCAGTGTGACTCTGAGCTGCTCTGTCAGATCATAACCACCAAACATCAGCAACGCTACAGTAACTGCCAATAAAACAGAGCGTCAGGTGCAGATGGAGTGGTGGACACAGAGGTGCACGATACAAACTCGGGATATAGCGAAACTTGTGAGAAGATTTTATTACTCTCTCGTAAACTGGTAAATTTAAAGTGCGGCATCTCATCCATATTATCCGTAGAAATGGTCCTCCGCAAATAATGACACCCAGTCCACAAAACGGTGCTATTAATCCAGTTTGAAACATTATTTGAAAGTAAAAAGTGAGAGTAGCTCCTCACGTGTGTCTGTTTACATCCACACAGCGCACGAATCGAGGTGAAGCTGTATTAGCAATAGTGACTGAACTTCCTGTGTACTATATCTCCTGAAGTATGTACAGTATCTGTATATTCCGCTGCAGTCTTCACGATCAGAGATTTTAAGTTTCATAAGTTTCTCCTCGTGTCTGGGGTGTGCGCATTTTGTCGCACATTTAAAAATGGTTTAAGACCGAAAAATCCTGTCGTGTATGGTGGCCTTTAGATACTACTTGTATCTGTGACCATCCAATAGGCTCTGAGACAACAATGCTTGACAAACACACTGTTAGCATCAGTACTTCCTGTCCAGTTGTGTATCTATGTGTTTTTTGCTGAGTTGTATTAAAAAAAATAAATATTTTATAAAGATAAGGCACTGGACAGCAAATGAGGGTGGATGTGACTGACAACATATAAAAAAATACTACACAAATCAAATAAATACTTTACTGGAGGATACTTTTGCTTTTAGAAAGGTTTCAGTTCTAATGCTAATGATAATACTGACGCATAACACATATTAGTTTTCTGCATATAAAAATAATTGGGAAGTCTTATTTTAATTAATTTTAATGGGTTTATTTTACATTTTACAATTTTAATAAAAGTGACAGTTACCTTTGACACTCAGCGAGATAGCTATCATGCTGATGTGCACAGAATCTATTAACTTCACATTTTTATGATGGAAAATAGTGCAGGAAATCGTTGTATATTGCACTTTCCAGATGTTCAAAGTTGCTTTACAATTTTATGTGCCATAGGTCCCTTTGTTAACCACACACACACACACACAGCATATTTATACTATTCAAGTGCATTGCCTAAAGACACACCAGCAGTTTGTAAAAGAGCACGGTTGCCTCACTGTGGCACGCACAGGCCCAGCCCTGCTGCAAAGATCAGACAAAACTGAGCGTTGACACGATGGTATGGTTAATTTAATAAGAAGCCGTGACAATACAATCTAGTCTGACATTTTGGAACAGATTGTACAATGTATTGAGTTGTTAATTACCTTCCCATCTTTTCCATCCATGCTGCGATGGAAAAGATGGTATCATCACTTATCATTATTATTTTTTGAGAGTAGTAAAATAAAAGTTTTCCAGGAAAAAAGTTACTTGCAGCCGCCTGGCAGTCTGCACATACCTGCACATTGGCTGCACTTTTAATAGCACTGCCCCTAGAGGATAATCAGAAGAAATGAAACACCATCATGTGGCAGATTTTCCAAAGCACCTCTCAAACCCCTAGAGCCTCGTGGGATGCTGGGGACCCCTGTATGAGCGATGGTGCTGCAACAAACCAGCTCCTGCAATTTTCTAATCAGCACTTTTCCCTTGAACGTGCCTTTTACTCTCAGCGGACCAATTAAAAGTCTCCCCTTGTCTGTTGTTTCCTGGTTTGTTTAAAGTTCTCACCAATGACAGATGGCCAACAGCAGACAAAGAGAATAGTGGAGGTATGAGATCCACACACAGGATTGGCACTGGCTTAGAAAGGAGCTGGGAGATCAGAAGAAGAACCAGACACATTCGATATCAACTCTCCCAAAAGTGACATGAATTCCAAGTTTTTAAAGGTCCTATATTATTAGAATGATTATTCAAATGATTATATGGACTCACGTGAGCTTTTAGCCATGTTAAAATGTTGATACCTAATTAAAAACATACCTGGAGTTGTGTTTTGTTTCATTCTAGAGGGATTATCACTACGTCACTTCGCGGTCTACTGCGCATGTCTCCTGCAGAAAGAGCTGATGTCCTGCCTTTCTTAAAGATCCCATGACATGGTACTTCTTGATGCTTTTATATGGCTCCTTAATGGTTCCCTAATACTGTAAATGAATCCTTCTTCAAAATCAACACTCAGTGCATGAGAAACAGAGATAAGATGAGAAAGAGTCATAAATATCTCTCTCAAACTCTTTATTCTGGGCGTTGATGCTTGAATGCAAATGAGGAGAAAAGAGATGGCCAATAGTAGAGGGCGGGGGCGTGGCCAAACTCTCCGCTCAGAGCTCAGAGCCCACAGCTGATCCATTTCCTTGTTTTTGCACGGGGGAGAGATTTGAAGCGTTCCATTGAAAAATAAACACATTTCCACATAAAATAAAATAAAAACCACTGCTGTTCAAAGGTCCAGAGGCTCAGATAAAGGATTTCCGAGCCTAGAAACACTCGGACGTGCCTCCAGGCAAATAAAAAAACGCATTTCGCATTGCCTAGCGCATTCGCAGTCCAAACTCTCTGGGCGTGATTTACAGAGACGCTGAGTACAGACAGACGGGGGTGGCACTGCATTTGCATTTATTTTTTCGATCTGACGTCAATAAGGTGCCTTGTTCAAAATCGCCCGTTTGAGCTCCGATTTTTTGTAACGCAGAAAAGGATCGCACATGCTCAGTTTAGACATTTCACAACTTTTAACCATGGGGGGCTAAACAGGGTAGGGGAGCTCACATTAACGTTCAAAAACCTCAGAAAGTGAAAATTTCATGCCATGGGACCTTTAAGACGTATCCCTCTCACTAATGTTAATTTAGCATCACAATTTATTTTATGACACTGCAACACAACAGCACAAGCCAGTGGTGCAACTTCATGTTAAATGCGCAGGGCTTTCTGCACATCTGCTGTGTTGATAAACATATAATCCGTCTATTAGTCTGTCTACATTTCTAAAGCCCAAACTGCACTGTTTCACCATGTGATGTCATGTAGTTTTCATCTTGACAGGTACCATTTACCTTTTGTTCAGATGAGACTGGCAATTCCAGGGCTGAAATTATCCAAATGATTCTAGTGAAGGTGTATGTATAAGTTTAAAACACAGTAGAGGACTTCCTGTACTGCCAAATGATGTCACAAGGTAGAAGAGAGTGTTTTCAATTTAAGAGAAAAACACAGCTTAAATATGCAGGGTGTTAAACATGTGTGTATGAAACAAAACACAACTCCAGGTATGATCAAAGGAGAAGTTCAATTTGTCAACTGGACAAAGTTTGTTTGGTTGAAAACGTTTCGCCGCTCATCCGAGAGGCTTCGTCAGCTCTGGCCCTCATGCTGGTTCGACCCTGTTTATATCTAGCTGCAAGGGAGGAGCTAGAGCTAGATATAAACAAGGTCGAACCAGCATGAGGGCCAGAGCTGACGAAGCCTCTCGGATGAGCGGCGAAACGTTTTCAACCAAACAAACTTTGTCCAGTTGACAAATTGAACTTCTCCTTTGATCATGGATTCTACCTGGACGACTGAGGGACTTTTCACGCAACTCCAGGTATGTTTTTTGATAAAACAAACAAACATTATAACAGATATAGCTTAATATGGGCCCTTTAGGTTACATGAGTAAAATAGCCTTGTTGTGAATGTAGGGAATGTATTGTGTGCAGTGAAGGGGTGCGTCTGCTCTGATATGCTTCATGCTTTTGCAGACATCGAGACGTTTCAATTTTTCATGCCCCAAAGACAGTGAAATTATTAATATTGAAATGTGACAGCTCAAATGAAAGCACATATGTTAGAAGAACTATTTCCTTGAGGCTGTGAATCTGAAGTTCTGACAATGTTTATGAAGAAATCCCTTTTTTCCAGTTTTGGGAAATTGAGAAAACTTGCTCTTAAAGTTTTCTCAAAATGATTTTTTATAATCTCTGTACTCACAAGCATAACAATTTTCAGTCTCATTCTGGAAATAACAAAACCAAACTTTCCCAAATAAGAATATAATTGAAATAAAAATGTCAGGAAAGAACACAACAAATTTTCTACAGTCTTTTGAGAATTTTTAATACATTTTTAACCAAGTGAAGGTTTAAATATGTCAGCTGGATGAGATGATTTACACATAAAAGGTATTATTGATTCAAATCAGAAATAAGAGGCTTTGTGTTACATTTTTTGTATGAAAAGCGATTTATAAATGTTTGATTGTTTGACTGATTGAAATAGCTCTTTTTGACCATTTTAATTAAAGGTCCACTATGCAATTTTTTGTTGCTTTTTTCTTTGCTCTGCCTGGACTGTTCCACTGTATGACATGAAACAGGTGGTTTTATAGCTCAAAAATACTTAGAAAAACAGGCATTCTGACTGAGTGGGGTTGCCTTTCCACAGATCTGCCCTGTAACTTGGTTTCCATGAAGACAGAATGGCTTAAAACCATACTGTGAAACATTCCAGACAAAGCAATCCAATCCAAACACATCCATGGAGAAAATGTGATTGGCCCTCCACCAGAAAAGTGGACCTTTAATAATGCCACTTTTACAACAAGTCTTTGTACGTGTTTGAGTCTGTATCTAGATCCAGTTGAGATAACAATTATGATCAATTTATTTATAGTTGTACAGCCATAAATAGTCGGTTAATTATTGCAGCTCTAAATACAACTAATATTCATTGGCCTTAGACATACTGCACCTTTTACTCTTTAGTTGTGTATGAGAGATTGTGCCTCATCCTCACAGTTCATCTTATTCCCTACAAGAAAAGCCTTGTCCATGATGGCTATTTTGATCTACACAGGTACAGAAGATTAAGGAGATTATAGATCAGTCAGTATTTTACAGCTAATTACTTCCAGAGCGGCAGGTATGATCAAGAGAAAAACAAATGCCTAAACAGAGAAAGGATTATTTCCAATTAAATGCACTGAAGTAGGCGGCATCAATCAAGAGCTGATAAAATAGTACAGCTATTTGATGCTATCAGATTCCACATTAGAGGGAGTTAAGCTCTCATCCCTAACAACACAAAGTGCAGTTTACACGTAGCAATGATTTAAACTCAGTTGTCAAACCTCTAAGGTCTCCAAATCTAGTCTTGTTGGCTCAACTCTGCTTTATAATACATTTTTGTATTGTCAACATGTCAGTTTAGAACCTAGTCCCTGTCACTGAAGCACAGACTTGTCTCTGTTCTTTCCAAATTTATATGCAAGTGTATTAAGCAGCCTCACTGTTTGATACAATTTCTGTATGCAATCTAATAAAACAAGAAGAGTTATGGATTAGGTAGCTAGTAGCTCAGTTGGTAGAACACTTGTCCGCTGATCCAAAGGTTGTTGGTTCGACATTGGTTGAGCGGTCAGATCCACTGACCCACAGGTTGGATCCCCTACGATTTCCAGCTCCCACCGATGAATGCTGCTGTTGTGTCCTTGAGTAAGACACTTAACCCCACCTTGCCCCCAGTGTTCTCACACACTGGTAGAGAGCCCCCATGCCAGGAGAGTTACATCAAGGCCGGTG
Organism: Paratrypauchen microcephalus; assembly: GCA_036785185.1. Lineage (NCBI taxonomy): Eukaryota > Metazoa > Chordata > Actinopteri > Gobiiformes > Gobiidae > Paratrypauchen > Paratrypauchen microcephalus. Next base: position 2,244,785 of record JAVJIX010000105.1, on the reverse strand, counting down.
GCAATGAGCGACGTGGAGCTGTCTTCCCGTGGACGGACCACCCGCAGGAGGATCAATGGGGGCTGGTGTGTTGAGATCTAGGCGGCAGATCTGCTTGGACTGTTGCTCCCGTGACCTGAATACTGGATAAAGCAGAAGAAAATGGATGGATGGATGAATGAGAGTTATGGATTAGATCAGTATAGAGATATAGATCAGTTATATAGACTGAAATGTTTCATTTTCACTGTACTTGCTAGTTGCATTGGTGCCTCAGTCAAATGTTTAGTGCAACTTTCACACAGGAGATCTGGTAGGATCAGCAGATCCTGTGGCAGTTTGAGAAGAGCAACAGTCCTTAGGGTGAAAGTAGGGCTGGGCGGTATACCGGTTCATACCAAATACCCGTGTGTTTTTTTTAAATGATATGAATTCTTCATTTACCGCAATACCGGTGAGTGTGTGTGTACAAAACATCGGGAACACAGAGCAGCGGAACGTTGCACCGGAACGTCGCGCCGAGGGACTGTTTTGCAGTGGGATGAGAGCAGTGGAAGCGTAAGCTGTGTCCCAATGCCAGGGAACAATTTTTCCGTCGAATTGCGTGTGTCACACTCTCAATGCGTGAGACTTGAGAGCCCTGGAGTGTGCGTTGAGCGGTGAACAACATGGACGTTGTTGTTAGAAACAGAGGAACTTATACTGAAAATAGGAGCCATGTCAGTTGTGTGGAAGAACTTCGGCGCTGATCAAACATTCTCTAATGTTGTCGGGCTAAAGTTGTAGCGACTCAGATGTCACTCAAAGACGCGTTTGCTAAGGGGACCGCCTACGACAAGAAAAGCCAACGGTGGAACGATATTACCAACGCTGTTACTGTCCATTTAGACATGGAACCACTTAGTCCTGTTGAGAAAGATGCTTCAAGGAGGTGATTAAAGGTCCCATGGCATGAAATTTTCATTTTCTGAGGTTTTTGAACGTTAATGTGAGCTTCCCTACCCTGTTTAGGCCCCCCCAATGGCTAAAAGTTGCGAAATGTCTAAACTGAGCATTTGCGATCCTTTTCTACGTTTGAAAAAAACACAGCTCAAACGGGCGATTCTGAACAATGCACCTTTGTTACGTAACATCGAAAAAAGAAATGCAAATGCAGTTCCACCACCGTCTGGATCTCCACCCCCTGTCTCTGGAAATCACGCCCATAGAGTTTGGACCGTGAAGGAGCTACGCAATGCGAAATGCGTTTTTTTATTTGCCTGGAGGCACGTGCGAGTGTTTCTAGGCTCGGAAGTCCTTTACCCGATCCTCTGGACCTCTGAAACAGCAGTGGTTTAATTTTATTTTCTGTGAAAATTTGTTTTTTTCATTGAAATTCCTCTCCTTTCTCCCTCCGTGCTTCAAACGCAGAAATGGGAGCCAGCGCACAAAGCAGCGCTCCAGCGGCGCAAAGGAGCGGTTGGGGGGGGCCCACCCGCTCCTCTAACCCTATCTGTGTCCTTCTCATTTGCATTCAAGCAACAAGGCCCAGAATGAGTCGTTCAGACAGAGAGATTATGACTCTGACTCTGTAAATGTGTCTTTCTCATGCACTGAATGTTGATTTTGAAGAAGGATTCATTCACAGTATTAGGGAACCATTAAGGCACCATATAAAAGCATCAAGAAGTACCATGTCATGGGACCTTTAAAGCACTGGACCCAGATATGTTTGACCAAGTTAGATTTACTGCAGTAATTATTCTCTAAATTATTAGGAAATGGGGTTAACACCTAGTCATGCATGAAAAAAAAACAACAAAAAAAACATATATATATATATATATATATATATATATATATATACACACACAGTGAACCCTCGTTTATCGCGGGGGTTAGGTTCCAGAAATAGCCCGCAATCAGTGAAATCCGCGAAGTAGGACAATTTTATATTTTACAATTATTATACATGTTTGAAGGCTGGAAACGCTTCACCAGACACATTATACACCTTTCTGAGACTGGTATTAACATTTTCTCACATTTTTCTCTTGTTTAAACACTCAAACTTTTGTAGATTTTCATCAAAATATATTAATAGTGAGGGCGGGGGGGGCACGTGACACGTGGACACGTGCGCGCTGACACGTGCGCGCTGACACGTACGCGCGGACACGTGTGTTTGTTTTGGTACCACATATCCATGCCATGTGCGAAAGTCGAGTGGAAAGCGACCTGGATATCATTTTGGGCAAGACTCAAGCCAATGCTAACAGTGCCAAACCGCTAACAGACGCCTCTGAGCACCAGTCCTCACCACAAGACCAGGTAAGACCAACCTGCGCTCACAAGAGTTGGTTGCATTTCACCCCGGCTCCAAAATCAGACCGCCCCGGAGTTCGGGGCATGGCTATCAATGCGTCGCCAATACTCCACAGCTCTCTAGGACGGGGTCGGGTTCGTCCTCTCGGCGTGACGGGGAAGACCCACTGTCTCCTCTCTGCGTGCGAGTGTCCTCCCCCGCTGCGGCTCCCTCGAATGCGGCTCTCCCCGCTGCGGCTCCCTCGGCCGCGCGGCGTCCGGGCCAGGCCCGTCCATGTTGATTCTTGGCTCTTCCATTTGTCCGGCTCGCACTCAGTCTCTTCCATGGCTCGTGCAAGTAAACAAAGGCCACACCTCCTGTCACCCAGGCGCTCTCGTGAAGGAAATCAGAGACTCTGTCCCTACCACCCTGCGTGACCATCCCTGGTCTAGACCTGGTTTAGTCCTGGTTTAGACCTGGTTTAGTCCTGATTTAGACCTGGTTTAGTCCTGATTTAGACCTGTTTTAGACCTGGTTTAGTCCTGGTCTAGTCTCTTAGCTAATCAGGGCGCAGGACACAATGCTACACTGTAAAAAAAAGTTACACTATAAAAAAAATTGGAAAAAAAATCCGCGAAACAGCGAGGCCGCGAACAGTGAACCGCGATACAGCGAGGGTTCACTGTATACACTCAACAAAAATATAAACGCAACACTTGTTTTTGCTCCCATTTTTCCTGAGATGGACCCAAAGATCCAAAATTCACTCCAGATACACACTACCATTTCTCTCAAACATTGTTCAAAAATCTGTCCAAATGTGTGACAGCGAGCACCTCTGCCCCGCCGAGACAATCCACCCCACCTCACAGGTGCGCCACATCAAGATGCCGATCCGACATCATGACCAGTGCACAGGTGCGCCCCAGACTGCCCATAATAAAAGGCCACCCCAAAATGTGCATTTTTTTTTTTTTTTTTTTCTTTATTGGGGGTCTGGGGACTCAGAACCAGTCAGTATCTGGTGTGACCACCATTTGCCTCATGCAGTGCAACACTTCTTCTTCGCATAGAGTTTATCAGATTGTCAGTTGTGGCCTGTGGAATGTTGGTCCACTCCTCTTCAAAGGCTGTTATGGACGAAGAACACAGGTGCATTTTATTGATGGCATTTTGAATGCACAGAGATACCGTGATGAGATCCTGAGGCCCATTGTTGTGCCATACATCCATGAACATCACCTCATGTTTCAGCAAGATAATGCACGGCCCCATGTTGCAAGGATCTGTACACAATTCTTGGAAGCTGAAAATGTCCCAGTTCTTGCATGGCCAGCATACTCACCGGACATGTCACCCATTGACCATGTTTGGGATGTGCTTGACCGGCGTATACGACAGCGTGTACCAGCTCCCACTAATATCCAGCAACTTCTCACAGCCATTGAAGAGGAGTGGACCAACATTCCACAGGCCACAAATGACAATCTGATAAACTCTATGCGAAGAAGATGTGTTGCACTGCATGAGGCAAATGGTGGTCACACCAGATACTGACTGGTTCTAAGTCCCCAGACCCCCAATAAAGCAAAAAAAAAAATGCACATTTCGGGGTGGCCTTTTATTATGGGCAGTCTGGGGTGCACCTGTGCACTGGTCATGATGTCGGATCGGCATCTTGATGTGGCACACCTGTGAGGTGGGGTGGATTGTCTCGGCGGGGCAGAGGTGCTCGCTGTCACATATTTGGACAGATTTGTGAACAATGTTTGATAGAAATGGTAATGTTGTGTATCTGGAGTGAATTTTGGATCTTTGGGTCCATCTCATGAAAAATGGGAGCAAAAACAAAAGTGTTGCGTTTATATTTTTGTTGAGTATATATATATATATATATATATATATATGATAAGATAAGATAAGATATGCCTTTATTCTCTATTTTAACTCTACCTGATTTTTATGTCACCTTTAATGTTGTTCAGCACTTTGGTAAGCTTTGGCTGTTTTAAATGTGCTATATAAATAAATTGATTGATTTATTAGTCCCACAGTGAGGAAATTCCAGTGTTGCAACGCACAGATCAAGAACAGCATGAAAAAGTAACATGCAACAGAACAATATAATAAATAAATAAATAATGGCCTAGGATCATTTAAAACTAGACCTAAAAATAGACTCTGGAGTATAGCTGAATATTGTAGTGTAGATAAAGTTGAATGACATGTTAACAGTGTTCGTTGTACAGTCTGACAGCAGCAGGAAGGAAAGACCTGTGAAACCTCTCCTTCACACAGCGAGGGTGAATCAGTCTGTCAATATATATACATATATATATATATATATATATATATATATATATACATATATATATATATATATATATATATACTATGGCATGCCGTTTAGGAAATTAAAGAATATATTGAATGGATATGTCTGAATATATAGAATGAAGCCTGAATATATAGAATGAACGCTTGAATATATAAAATGAAGCCTGAATATATAGAATGAAGCCTGAATATATAGAATGAACGCTTGAATATATAAAATGAAGCCTGAATATATAGAATGAAGCCTGAATATATAGAATGAACGCTTGAATATATAAAATGAAGCCTGAATATATAGAATGAAGCCTGAATATATAAAATGAAGTCTGAATATATAGAATGAAGCCTGAATATATAGAATGAACGCTTGAATATATAAAATGAAGCCTGAATATATAGAATGAAGCCTGAATATATAGAATGAACGCTTGAATATATAAAATGAAGCCTGAATATATAGAATGAACGCTTGAATATATAAAATGAAGCCTGAATATATAGAATGAACGCTTGAATATATAAAATGAAGCCTGAATATATAGAATGAAGCCTGAATATATAGAATGAACGCTTGAATATATAGAATGGATATGTCTGAATATATAGAATGAAGCCTGAATATATAGAATGAACGCTTGAATATATAAAATGAAGCCTGAATATATAGAATGAACGCTTGAATATATAAAATGAAGCCTGAATATATAGAATGAAGCCTGAATATATAGAATGAACGCTTGAATATATAAAATGAAACCTGAATATATAGAATGAAGCCTGAATATATAGAATGAACGCTTGAATATATAAAATGAAACCTGAATATATAGAATGAACGTTTGAATATATAAAATTAAACTTAAATATATTGAATGGATGCTTGAACGCGAGGCGGGTGCACCACCGGCATGAAACAGGAAAGGAGGACACTTGTGTCCAAAAAGGAGTACAAAGGCCCTAGAGTGAGGACACCTTGTTTTTTTTTTCCCTCTGGGAAAACAAAGAATGTGCGCTGAGAATGTGCACTGCTCGCACATTCTGCATTTCGGATGTCGCGCACAGGAATTCCAAGCATTACTAGTTGCAATAGAATAATATTTTGTCTTTAGGGAACAAGGAGCAGACCACCCGGCTCACTGAGCTGAGGCGGGACTTGTTCCATCTCGCAGATGGCCATGCGGTCCACGGACTGCACTCAGGGCTCAGCGAGTATGCACCGCCTCGACTGCAGACTGAGACCACGCTCCGAACCGTGCACTCGCTGAAATGGGAAACGGCGAACATTGCAGAGTAGCAAGTGTAAATAATGGGTGGGGATTTATGACGATTTATGCAACGAAAGGAGGACAAAACGTAAAAACGGAGGACACGTGACAGACGGCCGGACAGACAGCTCTAAAACCGGACTGTCCGGACGAAATCCGGACGAATGGTCACCCTATGCACTAAAGCCGTGTCCCAGTTCGAGGGCTGCAGCCTCCGTTGGCTCCATTTTTGGCCGCACGACGGCATGACACGGCCTGTCCTATTTCATACAGCCCAAAACACGGAGCGAAAACATGGAGCAAAAAGCCCGTCCGGAGAGCGGAGAAAACATGTGAGTATACGCTTTTAACTTTAGGAAATCATTACTAACGCAACCGTAAATGTAAAATACGGCCACACACCACAAAACTGTCAAATAAGTTTGTTTTTTTTAACTGCGTGAACCTCGGAGCTTTGAGGGAAAGTTTAGCTAGTAATCTGCTAACTCGATGGAAAGTCAGTTCAAACTTTCTTATTTGGACAGATGTCCATCAAACACTTTTTATATTTTTGCTGTCAGGGGAAAAAGACTACAGAGGCATTATTGAAGGTATGAACTCCTTCGCCTCGTTTTCACGGACAGGGGACTAAACACTTGGCCAGTGTAGCTTGTATGATAAAACCCACATTATTTCATGCAGTAAACTTAAAAGACACAGTTTGACTATATCAAAGTTTATTTTTTACTTGTAAATAACGTAATATAAGCCTCCATTGTATGCATTTAATTCTGGGAATGCATTACTTGTTTTTTTACAATCTGCATGTTTGTAAAGTGAAGAGTAAATACCACTGCCTGGACAGGTCAGTTTTAAGATGGACATTAGGCTCATTTAACAGGTGCAGACACTGGTGTAGATACTAGACACCTGTGTCTGTTATGTTCATCACATCTAATGTAACAATGAGAAAACTGTTTGAAATGTTTTATATGAATTTTCTTTTCTCCTCTGCAGCCTCCTATATGAGGACACAACACTGCTGGGGCCACAGAACTGTTGGCTGAGGAGATGCTCATGGGTCATGAAATTGGTCAAATGCAGAAGACAAGGTAAAGCTACTAAACTGCCCTGGAGGTGTGTTGACCCAGACGTCTGCCAGACGTCATGCTCATATTGAAACCATTATTTAAATAGTAAAAATACACATTACTCATATTTGTGGGATTCCTCTATTAATTTAGCTGTTTCGATTATTTAAACTAGCTTTGGATCTTGATGTACATGTACTGTGAACCTAATTTTCCTGTAATAGTTTTCTTAATGTGTGTGTAATTATGTTTTTACATTGCAGGACAGGACTTTGAACCAATCAGACATAAGACACATTCTGCTCTTCCTCCTCCAGAAGACAAGAGATGCAGCTTAGTGGCCCGAGTACATTGGATCATGTCTCCACTGTTTTGTGTCCAGACTCACTGAGGAGGAGGTCCAGACTTAATTAACAGACAGTTAATGATGTTAACACCCTTTTCCATACATGTTGTTACCATTAGACAATGACACAATTTATCTATAATAATCAGCATTGGGGATATGATTAAATGACTAAATGGGTAAGGCAAATAACAGTAACATAACATAGTAACATAGCATAACGGCTCAACTCAGACATTTCCTACATAACTATGTCCTGTGTCCTTGCCTTTGACTAGGAAGAACTTTGGATTTTAGCACACAAAACTCTGAATCTATGTCATGGTATTTCACGTCCTGTACATGACCACAGACAACATATTCGTAGGCGTCCAGTGACTTATAGGCTCGCAATTTCTCCCTCGTGTACACACTGGGTTTCTCTATTAAATAAGTATAAATATCTGGCCACTGTATATTAGGCCACTTGCTAACAACATCCACCCAGTCACTGATCGCATTAGGATCTGGCAGTCGGACACCATTTGCCAAAGTCAGCTTGTTGAGGTAACATTCGCGATCTTTTGACGAAAGTCCCTTTGCATACACTGACGAGTTGCGGAGTTCTGCCATGCTTCCGTTGCCAGCTGCGCGCGCAACCGCGCCTTTGTTTACTAACAGAAAAAGGGTCTATAAATGGCTTATCTGTGGACATTGTAAATATAAGTTATATAGTAAAACCGGATAAATGTGACGAAGATGGTTCAGAGGAAACCGGACATTATTAATGTTTAAGTGACTGTAAGGGGCGGGATTCAAAAAGTTAACACTTCTTCCCATAACCCTTTGAGATAGGTTTACTTCTGTAAAGAAATTATATTAATATGCTTACATGTACATGTATACGTGTAATGTATTATGTACTGTATATTGACTTTGTGACATACTCAATAAAAAATCATCATTCATTCATTACAAATAAATGAGATACTGTACAGTTTTTTACAAGTCATTACATTTTAAGTACTGTACAGCGGTGTAGGAAAATATAGATTTTTGCAGCTCCTCTTTTATCTTTAAATTTTCAGCTCGTAGTGCGTCACACTCCTGTCGCAGGTTGACATAGTCTGCCTGAAGTTGACTCTGTCTCAGGTTCAGATCATCATACACTGTCTTTGGAATTGGAAGATCCTCTTCACCTTTAAGATAGAAAAGTGAATAATTAGTACGTGGTGCAACCAGTGCAGTAAGTTTAAGTTGTAAGTGCATTCCAGGTAGTTATACGATTTAAGCAAAGAAAGAACATTCTTGGAAGGGATGGGTTTTCAAGAATTTCATCTTACAATCAATAAGTTGATTGTAAGACAGGGGTCTCAAACTCAATTTACCTAGGGGCCGCATGGGGTAGAATCTGAATGAGGCTGGGCCGCATCAGGATTTCCACAAGAAAAGTGCAAATAAATCATTCCATGTTCTCAAATATATTTATTTTTAATACAAATGAAATAAATGAAAAAATGATAAAATAATAAATCAATCCGTAATAAATAATTTAATAATAATAATGGTCATACAGTAGATACAGACGACTAAAGAAACCGCATATTGACTGGCTGGCTGGCTAGTTATTTTTTATTCAGTTTTAAATGTATGTATTAACAGTTTTTTAAACGTTAATTGCCTGAAATGGAACATTGAACATAAACTGTTTTAAACATGGATTCTCTGGTTCAGTCCTGGTTTAGTCCTGGTTCAGTCCTGGTTTAGTCCTGGTTTTAGACCTGGTTCAGTCCTGGTTTAGTCCTGGTTCAGTCCTGGTTCAGTCCTGGTTCAGTCCTGGTTTAGACCTGGTTTAGTCCTGGTTTAGTCCTGGTTCAGACCTGGATTTAGTCCTGGTTCAGTCCTGGTTCAGTCCTGGTTTTAGACCTGGTTTAGTCCTGGTTCAGTCCTGGTTCAGTCCTGGTTCTAGACCTGGTTTAGTCCTGGTTCAGTCCTGGTTCAGTCCTGGTTTTAGACCTGGTTTAGTCCTGGTTCAGTCCTGGTTCAGTCCTGGTTCAGTCCTGGTTCAGTCCTGGTTCAGACCTGGTTTTAGACCTGGTTTTAGACCTGGTTCAGTCCTGGTTTAGTCCTGGTTCAGTCCTGGTTTTAGACCTGGTTTAGTCCTGGTTTTAGACCTGGTTCAGTCCTGGTTTTAGACCTGGTTTAGTCCTGGTTCAGTCCTGGTTCAGTCCTGGTTCAGACCTGGTTTTAGACCTGGTTTTAGACCTGGTTTAGTCCTGGTTCAGTCCTGGTTCAGTCCTGGTTTAGTCCTGGTTTAGACCTGGTTTAGACCTGGTTTAGACCTGGTTCAGTCCTGGTTTAGTCCTGGTTCAGTCCTGGTTCAGTCCTGGTTCAGTCCTGGTTTAGTCCTGGTTTAGACCTGGTTTTAGACCTGGTTTAGACCTGGTTTTAGACCTGGTTTTAGACCTGGTTTTAGACCTGGTTCAGTCCTGGTTTTAGACCTGGTTCAGTCCTGGTTTAGTCCTGGTTTAGTCCTGGTTCAGTCCTGGTTCAGTCCTGGTTTAGTCCTGGTTTAGTCCTGGTTTAGACCTGGTTCAGTCCTGGTTTAGACCTGGTTCAGTCCTGGTTCAGTCCTGGTTTAGATCTGGTTTAGACCTGGTTTAGTCCTGGTTTTAGTCCTGGTTTTAGTCCTGGTTCAGTCCTGGTTCAGTCCTGGTTTAGACCTGGTTTAGACCTGGTTCAGTCCTGGTTCAGTCCTGGTTTTAGACCTGGTTCAGTCCTGGTTTAGTTCTGGTTCAGTCCTGGTTCAGACCTGGTTTTAGACCTGGTTTTAGACCTGGTTCAGTCCTGGTTTTAGACCTGGTTCATTCCTGGTTTTAGACCTGGTTCAGTCCTGGTTTAGTCCTGGTTCAGTCCTGGTTCAGACCTGGTTCAAGACCTGGTTCAGTCCTGGTTTTAGACCTGGTTTAGTCCTGGTTTTAGACCTGGTTTTAGTCCTGGTTCAGTCCTGGTTCAGTCCTGGTTTAGTCCTGGTTTAGTCCTGGTTTAGACCTGGTTTAGACCTGGTTCAGTCCTGGTTTAGTCCTGGTTTAGTCCTGGTTCAGTCCTGGTTCAGTCCTGGTTTAGTCCTGGTTTAGACCTGGTTTTAGACCTGGTTTTAGACCTGGTTCAGTCCTGGTTTTAGACCTGGTTCAGTCCTGGTTTAGTCCTGGTTTAGTCCTGGTTTAGTCCTGGTTTAGTCCTGGTTCAGTCCTGGTTTAGTCCTGGTTTAGTCCTGGTTTAGACCTGGTTCAGTCCTGGTTTAGTCCTGGTTCAGTCCTGGTTTAGACCTGGTTTAGACCTGGTTTTAGACCTGGTTTTAGACCTGGTTCAGTCCTGGTTTTAGACCTGGTTCAGTCCTGGTTTAGTCCTGGTTTAGACCTGGTTTTAGTCCTGGTTTAGTCCTGGTTCAGTCCTGGTTCAGTCCTGGTTTAGTCCTGGTTCAGTCCTGGTTTAGTCCTGGTTTAGTCCTGGTTTAGACCTGGTTTTAGACCTGGTTCAGTCCTGGTTTTAGACCTGGTTTAGTCCTGGTTTAGACCTGGTTTTAGACCTGGTTTTAGACCTGGTTTAGTCCTGGTTCAGTCCTGGTTCAGTCCTGGTTTTAGACCTGGTTCAGTCCTGGTTTAGTCCTGGTTTAGTCCTGGTTTAGACCTGGTTTTAGACCTGGTTTTAGACCTGGTTTAGTCCTGGTTCAGTCCTGGTTCAGTCCTGGTTTAGTCCTGGTTTAGTCCTGGTTCAGTCCTGGTTCAGTCCTGGTTTAGTCCTGGTTTAGTCCTGGTTTAGACCTGGTTTTAGACCAGGTTTAGTCCTGGTTCAGTCCTGGTTCAGTCCTGGTTTAGTCCTGGTTTAGTCCTGGTTTAGTCCTGGTTTAGACCTGGTTTAGACCTGGTTTAGTCCTGGTTTAGACCTGGTCTAGTCAATATATGGATTATCGCAGTATCGCCCGGGTCTCGCGCGCGCACATCAAACAACACGTAGCGCGAGTGAGGCCGTGACACTATCTGCACGTGTGGGAACAGGGCCGCCCGCCGCCTCTCCACAGATCTGACAGGCTCTGAATGGAGTCAGAGACGGACGGAGACGCGTTCACGGAAGAAGCGCCCTCCCTCCGTCCCGCCGGAGCTGTGCGCCCGTGCGGGGAAAAGCGCGCGCAAAGCGCGCATTGCACCTGCCTCCCTCGTGTCTAAGAAATGGATCAATCACTGTCCCTGTCTGATGTCTGCCTGCCGCAACCCCAAACACACAAGCACACACAAGCACTAAAAGCTCTAAGCACTGGGACCTCACCCTAGCACCGCCACACATTTAGAGAAAATAAGCACGACCGATGTCCCGCCCTCCAGAGCCATATACCACATCGTGATTGGTTCATTCTGCGTCGCACACAAGAAATGAAATTCATATTAATCTTGCGGGCCTCACTTATATTAATCTTTCATATTAAGACGAGGGCCGCAAATTATCGTCCCGGGGCCGCAGTTGGCCCGCGGGCCGCGTGCCTGAGACCATTGTTGTAAGATGAAATATATTCATACCGGGACAATGATCCAGGCTGCATTCTTGTTCTTCTTCTTGGTTTAGAAGAAACAGAACTTGCTGAAGTGTTAGCTCTGTCTGCTCACTTCATGTTCCTATGGTACCTAACAAACAAAATATCGGAAATTAAATTAGCAAACATTAAAGTGCAACACAGGACAACATTTATATGCACAAGCAGATTCATACCTAACCATTAAATAACCATAAATAAATAAATGAACAGTACAGTACAGAACAATTTTTGGCGCTTGAATTGCGTGAGAAATGCCGTGTGAGCGTGTGAACACGTCGAATTGCGTGTTGAGAGCCCTGGTTGTTTAAAGAGCAAACTTAAACTACAAAGCAACTAATGAGAGTTATATAAATGAAGTTATTACCTGATGGTTCTCAGTTTGTTTTATCATCACCGCGCCGCACCGTCAGTGCGCGGGGAGGAGGGAGCGGGACATTTTTAACGGATTCATGTAAGAATCTGGTCAATGCACCGGGCCCGCGTCTCACCGCGTCTCATCGCGTCTCACCGCGACTCACCATGGGCAGTTCGGCTCTGGGCCGCGCGTATTCCGCGCGTAAGCCGTCGGGGGGGGACACGTTACGCACAGACGGAGACACCGGGACCGGAGTCGGTGCGTCTCAGAGGAGACGTGGCACCGGGACTGAGGCTCAGGACGTGCCCGGGGGACGGCGAGCAGACGCGCCGTCCCCCCTCCCCCTGTTCAGGGGGCGGCGCTGAAAACGCGCGGAGCCTGCATAAACTAAGCCACACAGACCGATTTTCTGGGCACAAAAAAAAACACTAATCAGCGTGAGAAATGCCATGTGTGGCGTGTGCGCGTGTGAACACGTCGAATTGCGTGTGTCACACTCTCAATGCGTGAGCCTTGAGAGCCCTGTGTACATGTTTATTTACTAGCCTAGCCTGCTAGCTGCTAACCAAGCCTAACACCAGCTTATCAAAATTCAGCTACATTTCATTATTAATTTACATCATACAGACAATCACTAATGTAAACTGGGCTTTCCAGCTAAATAGACAACCTTACCTGATATAAAGTGGGCGCTGCAGACGCGAGCATTTCTGAATATGTTTTCATTCCAGTCAACGCGTTTGATCGCCTGCAGCCACAGACGGCGCCTGTTGCTTTGAAATGGTCGTGATCCTCTTGGAATCCGGTAAAACTTTAGTCCGCTGGTAGAATATCGATTTTGGCAACCATACACACAACAACCAGACATTTTGCTGAAATTGGAAGCTGGAATGTGCTGGAAAAGTTCGTGTCTCTAAATGAATAGGGAGTAATGGCACGTCCATTGCCAAATGCGCGCGCAGCTTTTTTGTCACCGCCCCCATAAAAGGGTGAACGCTTGAATATATAAGATGAAACTTGAATATATTGAACGAACGCTTGAATATATAAGATGAAACTTGAATATATTGAACGAACGTTTGAATATATAAGATGAAACTTGAATATATTGAACGAACGTTTGAATATATAAAATGAAACTTGAATATATTGAATGAACGTTTGAATATATACTTGAGTAAGCTTTTACACACATGTACTCAAATTACAAATAAAAAAAACATTAGTATTTTAATTTATTAAAAAAACAACAACTATGGAGCATGTTTGGGTTGGTAGGGGAAACCGGAGTGCCTGGAGGAAACCCACCCAGACACAGGGAGATCATACAAACTCCACACAGAAAGGCCCGGGCGACCTGAACCTTCTTGCTGTGAGGCATGAGTGCTAGTCACTCAGCCACCGTGCCGCCAACAGAGGGAAAAAAAAAAAACATTACACATTTATACATCCACGTACTAATTATTCACTTTTCTATCTTAAAGGTGAAGAGGATCTCCCAGTTCCAAAGACAGTGTATGATGATCTGAACCTGAGACAGAGTCAACTTCAGGCAGACTATGTCAACCTGCGACAGGAGTGTGACACACTACGAGCTGAAAATTTAAAGATAAAAGAGGAGCTGCAAAAATCTATATTTTCCTACACCGCTGTACAGTACTTAAAATGTAATGACTTGTAAAAAACTGTACAGTATCTCATTTATTTGTAATGAATGAATGATGAATTTTTATTGAGTATGTCACAAAGTCAATATACAGAACATAATACATTACACGTATACATGTACATGTAAGCATATTAATATAATTTCTTTACAGAAGTAAACCTATCTCAAAGGGTTATGGGAAGAAGTGTTAACTTTTTGAATCCCGCCCCTTACAGTCACTTAAACATTAATAATGTCCGGTTTCCTCTGAACCATCTTCGTCACATTTATCCGGTTTTACTATATAACTTATATTTACAATGTCCACAGATAAGCCATTTATAGACCCTTTTTCTGTTAGTAAACAAAGGCGCGGTTGCGCGCGCAGCTGGCAACGGAAGCATGGCAGAACTCCGCAACTCGTCAGTGTATGCAAAGGGACTTTCGTCAAAAGATCGCGAATGTTACCTCAACAAGCTGACTTTGGCAAATGGTGTCCGACTGCCAGATCCTAATGCGATCAGTGACTGGGTGGATGTTGTTAGCAAGTGGCCTAATATACAGTGGCCAGATATTTATACTTATTTAATAGAGAAACCCAGTGTGTACACGAGGGAGAAATTGCGAGCCTATAAGTCACTGGACGCCTACGAATATGTTGTCTGTGGTCATGTACAGGACGTGAAATACCATGACATAGATTCAGAGTTTTGTGTGCTAAAATCCAAAGTTCTTCCTAGTCAAAGGCAAGGACACAGGACATAGTTATGTAGGAAATGTCTGAGTTGAGCCGTTATGCTATGTTACTATGTTATGTTACTGTTATTTGCCTTACCCATTTAGTCATTTAATCATATCCCCAATGCTGATTATTATAGATAAATCGTGTCATTGTCTAATGGTAACAACATGTATGGAAAAGGGTGTTAAC